>WNWK01003963.1:7240-92055 GCA_009830355.1 Cherax destructor | reverse complement strand
AATGCCTGAGGAGAGAAGCTCCCAGGGTAAAACTGGGAAGGAAATAAGGGAGGGATGAGGAGGAGGAGGAGGAAAGGGAAAGGGAGGATGGGGAAGATGGGAAAAGGGAGGGGGGATTGGGGGGTAATTAGGTTCGGTCTGAGGAAGAAGACCAAAAGGTCCAATTCCTCAGACCGATAGCCTCTTTACCTCGTCAAGGAGCCCCCCTTAAAGAGGCCACCTTTCGTAAGAGTCTCTTGTGAGGTAATCTATCGAAGGCCTTACTGAAATCCAAGTAAACTATATCATATTCTTTATCACTGTCTACTGCTTCAAATGTTTTATTGAAAACGTCAGTAAATTTGTCAGGCAGGAACGACCTCTCGTGAACCCATGCTGAGATTCATTAATCAAATTATGTTCTTCAAGGTGACTTCTGATAATATCAGCTATAATTTATTCTAATAATTTGCCTACTATAGATGTGAGGCTTATTGGTCGGTAATTTGATGGAATTGACTTATCCCCTGATTTGAATATAGGAACTACATTAGCTATCTTCCACATCTCTGGCACAACACCAGTTAGGATGGACGTATTAAACACATTCGTTAATGGCTGACTAAGTTCCATCTTGCATTCTTTTAGTACCCTGGAAAACAACTCGTCGGGTCCCGGGGACTTATTTTGCTTCAGTTTATCTATCTGTTTGATAACCATGTCCCTCGTGACAGTAATATTAGTTAACTTGAATTCTTCAGGAACTGAATAATTGTTAATTTCTGGAAGCTCATTTACGTCTTCTTGTGTAAAGACTGACAAAAAATAGTCATTAAATAGAGAACACATTTCCAGTTCGTTATCCGTCAGCTGTCCATTCCCAATTTTCAGAGGTCCTACCTTTTCCTCACCTTCGTCCTATACACTTGAAAGAACCCTTTTGGATTAGTCTTTGATTCATTAGCAACCTTAATATCATAGTCACGTTTAGCCTTTCTAATCCCCTTTTTACTTCTCTTTCAACTGAACATGTTGGTCAATATGGTTAACATCTCCTTTTTTGATGCGCCTATAAATTCCTCTTTTCTCCCCTAATAGATGTTTTAGCCTCCTGTTAATCCATTTGGGATCGTTATTATTTGACCTAAATTCTCTCTGGGGAATAAATATACTCTGTGCACGTTGTACATTATTAAGAAAAAAATCATAAACGCAGATCCCATCGTAATCATTAGCTAGATTACCCCAGTCGAGATTAGACAGGTGTTCTCTAAGTCCAATATAGTCGGCAGAACGAAAATCAGGAACTTTTACCGTATTATCCATTTTCTCGTACTCCCAGGTAATATTAAAAGTAATGGATTTGTGATCACTTGCGCCAAGCTCTTCAGTGATCTCCAGATTATTTACAAAAGTTTCTTTATTTGACAAGACTAGGTCGAGCAAATTATTACCTCTGGTCGGCTCCGTCACACACTGCTTCAGAAAACAGTCCTGAACTACTTCCATAAAGTCACTGGACTCCAGATTACCGGTCAAAGAAGTCCAGTCAATTTGACTAAAGTTAAAATCCCCTACTATCACTACGTTATTGTGTCTAGAAGCCCTAACAATTTCGTCCCAAAGAGGTCTCCCTCTATCGTGATCCAAGCCTGGAGGTCGGTATATTACACCTACAATCAGTTTTTCTTGACCTTCTAGAAACTCTACCCAAACAGATTCTGTTAATGATCCATCTATTTTTATGCCTGTTTTTATGCAGCAATTTATATTTTCTCGTACATATAATGCAACTCCACCCCCTTTCCCATTATATCTATCTACATGGAACAACTTAAACCCCTGAATATGACACTCAGCAATCATATCCCGACTCTTTATATTATACCATGTTTCAGTTATTGCAATGACATCAAAGTTCCCAGCACATGCTACCAAACGTAATTCGTTAATTTTATTTCTGGTGCTTCGACAGTTAGTGTAAAATACATTGAGATGTATCTTCTTGTGAACCTTTTCATATTCAGCTTTTGTTTTACACAATTTCTGTTACTATTATTACCCAGTGTTACTCAATTACTGTTATTGTTAAGATTTATGATATCAAAGCCTGAATCAATATTTTTGACACTCATTATTCACAATTCCTAAACCCATACCTCAAACTAATCCTAGTTTAAAGCCCTAACAACATCCTCAACTGAGCTAGAGAGAAATTATACACCTGCCCTGGATAAGTGAACCCCATCCCTGACATACATGTCATTTCGGCCATAGAAGTGGTCCCAGTTGTCAATGAATGGGACTGCATTATCCTTACAGTGTTTGTCCAGCCAGCAATTTATGCCAATCGCTCTGGACAGCCATTCATTTCCAACACCCTTTCTTGGCAAATGCCACATAAAACAGGGCGCCCTCCCTTCTTCCTAATTATGTCTATTGCTGTCCTGTACCTTCTAACTAATTCCTCACTTCTACGCTTGCCTACATCATTGCCTCCAGCACTGAGGCAGATAATAGGATTGATCCCATTACCGTTCATGATGTTGTCAAGCCGGCTAACAATATCCTCCATCTCAGCCCCAGGAAAGCAAACCCTCTGTCTCCTACTCCTATCCTTCAAGCAGAATGCCCTATCCATATACCTAACCTGGCTATCCCCAACAACAACAACAATGTTTTTACCTTCCTTGGTGTCGTTCGTCGTGACGTTCCCAGTAGTCGACTCACATTCATTGGGTAGCACGGAGAAGGCGTTCGATGTTTCCACAGCAGTCTCTTTCGTCTTCATCGTTTCTAACTCTCCATTAGTTTTCTTGATCTTCAACTTCGTTCCATGAAGTCCGGCCACTGCCCAGGTTCCCTTCTTGACCTGAGGACTCACAACAGGAGGATTACTACGAATCCTCTTGTTTTCCTCCGTCAATCGCCGAATCTCAAGCTTCGCTACCCTCAATTCCTCCTTAAGCTGCTGGTAAAGTTGCTCAATGGATGGCATCTTGGTTCACTTCACAGAGCAAAGTGGTTCAGTCTACAGAGAACCCTGTAGACTGTATCTCTCCCGCCTGCGTTCTAGGGAGTACAGGTTTAGGAACTTCAAGCGTTCCCCGTAATTGAGGTGGTTTATTGCAGTTATGCATGCCGTGAAGGTTCTCTGCACATTTTCTAGGTCAGGAATTTCACCTGCCTTGAAAGGTGCAGTTAGTGTGCAGCAATATTCCAGCCTAGATAGAACAAGTGATCTGAAAAGTGTCAACATGGGCTTGGTATCCCTGGTTTTGAAGGTTCTCATTATCCATCCTGTCATTTTTCTAGCAGATGCAATTGCTACAGTGTTATGGGCCTTGAAGGTGAGATCCTCTGACATGATCACTCCCAGGTCTTTGACATTAGTTTTTCGTTCTATTGTGTGGTTGGAATTTGTTTTGTACTCCGATGAGATTTTAATTTCTTTACGTTTTCCATATTTGAGTAATTGAAATTTCTCATAATTGAACTTCATATTGTTTTCTGCAGCCCATTTAAAGATTTGGTTTATGTCTGCTTGGAGTCATGAAGTGTCTTCAACAGTGGACACTGTCATACAGATTCAGGTATCATCTGCAAAGGAAGACACGGCACTGTGGCTTATATCCCTGCCTATGTCCGATATGAGGATGAGGAACAGGATGGGAGCGAGTGCTGTGCCTTGTGGAACAGAGCTTTTCACTGTAGCTGCCTTAGACTTTACTCTGTTGACTATTACTCTTTGTGTTCTACTTGTTAGGAAATTATAGATCCATCTACCCACTTTTCCTTTTATTCCTTTATCACGCATTTTGTGTGCTATTACACCATGGTCACACTTGTCAAAGGCTTTTGCAAAGTCTGTGTATATAACATCTGCATTTTGTTTGTCTTCTAGAGCATTCAGAACCTTGTCGTAGTGGTCCAGTAGTTGGGACAGACAGGAGCGATCTGCTCTAAACCCATGCTTCCCTGGGTTGTGTAATTGATGGGTATCTAGATGAGTGGCGATCTTGCTTCTTAGAACCCTTTCAAAGATTTTTATGATATGGGACGTTAGCGCTATTGGTCTGTAGTTCTTTGTTATTGCTTTACTGCCCCCTTTGTGGAGTGGGGCTATGTCTGTTGTTTTAGTAACTGCGGGACGACCCCAGTGTCCATGCTCCCTCTCCATAGGATGTTAAAAGCACGTGATAGGGGCTTCTTGCAGTTATTGATGAACACGGAGTTCCATGAGTCTGGGCCTGGAACGGAGTGCATGGGCATGTCATTTATTGCCTTTTCGAAGTCATTTGGCATCAAGGTAATGTCAGATAGGCATGCGTCTGCCAGTTCTGTGGCACTCTCATAAAAAAATAATTTAGGTCTTCGACTTTCAGTCTGGTTAGCGGCTCGCTAAAAACTGAGTCATACTCATTTCCTTGCTGTCATCTGTTTAGGACCCATCCCGTTCAAGTAGGGGCCCAATACTGGATGTTGTTCTCGACTTTGATTTGGCATAAGAAAATACTTTGGGTTTCTTTGAATTTCATTTATGGCTTTTAGTTCTTCCCGCGTTTCTTGATTCCTGTAAGATTCCTTTAGTTTTAATTTGATGTTTGCTATTTTTCTGACCAGCATCTCCCTACGTATTTCAGATATATTGGCCTCTTGTAGTTGCTCCTTTATTATCTGCCTTCGCCTGTATAGGGAGCGCCTCTCTCTTTCTAGTTTATATCTTCTCCTTCTTTTCCTTAAGGGAATTTGCCTTGAGCAAACCTCAAGTGCCACAGAGTTAATTTGTTCTAGACATAGGTTAGGATCCGTGATGCTTAGGCTATCTTCACAGTTTATATCATTTAGGACTTGGTTTACTTGGTACCACCTTATGTTTTTGTTATTGAAGTTGAATTTGGAGAAGGCTCCCTCGCGGCTGATCATATTTTGTCGATCTGGGGCTCCCCGCATACATGTCTGGACCTCTTTTATGTTGTGATCTGAGTATATTGTTTTTGATATGATGACATTTCGTATCAGATCATCATTGTTGGTGAAGATGAAGTCCAGCGTATTCTCTAATCTTGTAGGCTCTACTACTTGCTGGTTTAAGGTGAATTTGGTGCAGAGATTTATAAGTTCATGTGTGTGCGAGTTTTCATCTGAGCTGCCTCCTGGTGTTATCTCTGCTACCACATTGTTTGCAATATTCCTCCATTTTAGGTGCCTTAGGTTGAAATCCCCCAGGAGCAAGATGTTGGGGGCAGGAGCTGGACGATTTTCCAGACAGTGGTCAATTTTCAGAAGCTGTTCCTGGAATTGTTGGGACGTTGCATCCGGAGGCTTGTATACAACTACGATGACCAGGTTTTGATTCTCGATCTTTATTGCTAATACTTCAACTACATCATTTGAGGCATTTATTAGTTCTGAACATATAAGTGACTCTGTGATATACAGGCCAACCCCCCCTTTTTGCCTGTTCACTCTGTCACATCTGTATAGGTTGTAGCCCGGGATCGATATTTCATTGTCTAAGTGATCTCTTATGTTGGTCTCTGTGATAGCCGCAAATAAAGCATTTGACTCTGTAGGCAGTCCATGGATGTAATGTATCTTGTTGTTTGTTGCTGGCTTTTGACCCTGTATATTTGTAAAGATGAATGTCGTTGGATTGGTGGTATTGGTGGTATGGGGGGTCTTTTTTCCTGTCACTAATATCTGTTGTGTTGGAGTGGAGGCCATTGACTGTGATTCCACTCCAGAAATTATTGCAGCTGGTGTACGATTTCTGTCATTTCCTGCCAGCTTTTTTCCCTTCCTGGCACTAAAAAACCTCTCTCTCCGGAGTGGCTGTGGCTACCCAGTTTTTTCCATGGTCTGGATGTTCTGTGCCGTCTTGTACCCTTTAGGTGGTATGCCTGGCAATATAAGTTATAGCACTGTCTGATGAGTGAACTGATGAGTAGCACATTTCAGGGTGGAAAAGCTTACAGGACGGGAGGTTGCATTTTCCTGTTTTCATATGGGAACGGCATTTTCTGGGGTGATCATAATTGCATGTCCCATCTGATTTCCCAGATATTCCATGCCTGCAGATACCAAGTGCATAATATTCACACAGGCCTGGTTTCCGTTTGCCCTGTTTTTCTGTGACTGTGTTCCCCATTGTATTCCCTATTGGTGGGTGTGTTCCTGTCTAGTTTCTATCTTTGGCACTAGTGCTAACAATGGAGCCTTCATCCATTTCTGGTAATTTATCTTCAGTATTTTCCGGGGCATCCCCCTGTTTACTATCTACCGTGGTATTGCTAGTTTGTAACATTGGTTTTTTGTGTGTCCTTGTCTATACCTGTTTCCCCACTGGAGCTCCTGTCCCCCTTCAGGTCACCATCATTTATTTCTCCATTCTTACCAACAATAACAAAACCAACAAGAATCTCTGAGACTAGTGCCTCCCTATTAGACCACATCTGGACTAACACCATATCACCGTAACACCGTAGCAATTGCATTTGCTAGAAAAATGACAGGATGGATAATGAGAACCTTCAAAACCAGGGATGCCAAGCCCATGTTGACACTTTACAGATCACTTGTTCTATCTAGGCTGGAATATTGCTGCACACTAACTGCACCTTTCAAGGCGGGTGAAATTGCTGACCTTGAAAATGTGCAGAGAACCTTCACGGCACACATAACTGCGATAAACAACCTCAATTACTGAGAACGCTTGAAGTTCCTAAACCTGTACTCTCTAGAATGCAGGTGGGAGAGATACATTATTATATACACATGGAAAATTCTCGAGGGATTAGTACCAAACTTGCACACGAACATCACTCCCTACGAAAGCAAAAGACTCGGCAGGCGATGTAACATCCCCCCAATGAAAAGCAGGGGTGCCACTAGCACGTTGAAGGACAACACAATAAGTGTCAGGGGCCCAAGATTGTTCAACTGCCTCCCAGCATACATAAGGGGGATTACCAACAAACCCCTGGCTGTCTTCAAGCAGGCACTGGACAGGCACCTAAAGTCGGTACCTGACCAGCCAGGCTGTGGTTCGTACGTTGGACTGCATGCGGCCAGCAGTAACAGCCTGGTTGATCCGGCTCTGGTCCAACATGAGGCCTGGTCACAGACCGGGCCGCAGGGGCGTTGACCCCTGGAATTCTCTGCAGGTAAATATCCCCTCTAAAATCAGGAATACTCACAGATAATACCACAGACCACTACTCTACCTTTCTCATAACCAAACTAAGAAAATTACCCCAAGAGACAGCTAAAGTTACTTTCAGACTACATAATGAGGCAGCTATTAATAACTTCATAATAGCTATGTCAAACATCGACTGGCAAACTGAGTTAGACACCTATACAGATACTGACATATGTATTAATAATTTTCTAAAAAAGACTCAATACTTCATTGCCCTAAAAAAACTAAATAGATCACAGCTAAAAGACTAAACAGTCCCTGGCTAACACCCAGCATTCTCAAATTCATTAATTTAAAACACCTATATGAAAAACAGTAAAGAATGGGTCAAATAACAAGAGAACAAACAAAACGTTACTCATCAAACCTAACCAGCCTGATAAGAAGATCAAAAAAATTGTTATGAGAACAGATGAAATAACTTAAGAGGTGATATGAAAAAGACCTGGAAAATCCTATCTGAAATTCTTGGAACTAAAAAATATCCAGAAACATAACAATCATACTGACAAACCCAGATGAACCCTGATGCTCCCACAAACTGAAACAGCAAACAGACTAAATCTTTTCTTCTCCACAATAGGAAAAAAGTTGGCAAGCAAAATCCCAAGTTCAAACACTCGACCTAACGCCTACCTCACTGGAAGCTACCCAAATACACTATTCCTTGCTCCGACCAACCCAACAGAAGTCTCGCTTGTAATTAACACATTAAAAAACAAGACAGGAGATCGAAATAACTTACCACCTTTTATATACAAAAAAGCTTCTCAAGTACTATCACCAATTATTGCAACACTCTTTAACAAATCCATTGAATCCTCTACCTTCCCATCAATACTCAAAATAGCGAGGGTTACCCCCATACATAACTATAGGCCAATATGTAACTTACCCCTTCTCTCCAAAATCTTCGAAAAGTTAATTCATAGGCAAATCTATTCCTACCTCATCTTCCACAACATACTCAACCCCTGTCAGTTTGGTTTCAGGCCTAATAAAAACACAATGATGCAATCATACACATGCTAGAAATAATATGCACCGCTCTTGAAAATAAAGAAATCCCACTGGGAATCTTCATTGATTTACATAAAGCTTTTGATACAGTTGATCATGATCTGTTACACTTAAAATTATCACACTATGGTATAAGAGGACACTCCCTAAACTTCCTAAAGTCATACCTTAGCGACAGAAACCAATATGTGTCCACAAATGGAGCTAACTCTTCCACACAAACAATTACAGTAGGTGTCCCACAGGGAAGTGTTCTTGGCCCACTTCTCTTTCTCATTTACATAAACGACCTACCAAATGCATCTCAACTACTCAAACCCATACTATTTGCAGATGACACTACATACGTCTTCTCTCACCCATGCCCAGTCACACTAGCCAACACTGCAAATCCTGAATTACAGAAAATATCTACCTGGATGATGACTAACAAGCTTACTCTCAATGTTGACAAAACCTATTTCATACAGTTTGGGAACAGAGCTACAAATGTTCCACTTAACATAATGATAAACGGATCACTTGTCACAAAACTCACAGAGGGAAAATTCTTAGGAATCCACCTTGACAGTGGCCTCAAATTTCAGACACATATACTACAAATTTCCAAGAAAGTCTCCAAGACCGTAGAAATACTATCCAAGATAAGGTACTATGTTCCACAACCAGCTCTCCTTTCTTTTTATCACTCACTCATTTACCACTATCTCACCTATGGAATCTGCGCATGGGGTTCAACCTGGAGTTTACCTGGAGAGAGTTCCAGGGGTCAACGCCCCTGCGGCCTGATCTGTGACCAGGCCTCATGTTGGATCAGAGCCTGATCAACCAGGCTGTTACTGCTTGCCGCACGCAGTCCAACGTACGAATCACAGCCCGGTTGATCAGGTACCGACTTGAGGTGCCTGTCCAGTGCCTGCTTGAAGACAGCCAGGGGTTTGTTGGTAATCACCCTGATGTATGCTGGGAGGCAATTGAACAATCTTGGGACCCTGACACTTATTGTGTTGTCCCTCAACGTGTTAGTGGCACCCCTGCTCTTCATTGGGGGGATGTTACATCGCCTGCCGAGTCTTTTGATTTCGTAGGGAGTGATTTTTGTGTGCAAGTTTGGTACTAAGCCCTCGAGAATTTTCCATGTGTATATAATAATGTATCTCTCCCGCCTGCGTTCTAGAGAGTACAGGTTTAGGAACTTCGAGCGTTCCCAGTTGTTGGGGTGGTTTATCGCACTTATGCATGCGGTGAAGGTTCTCTGCACATTTTCAAGGTCAGCAATTTCACCCGCCTTGAAAGGTGCAGTTAGTGTGCAGCAATATTCCAGCCTAGATAGAACAAGCGATCTGTAAAGTGTCAACATGGGCTTGGCATCCCTGGTTTTGAAGGTTCTCATTATCCATCCTGTCATTTTTCAAGCAGATGCAATTGCTACTTTGTTTTGGTCCTTGAAGGTGAGATCCTCTGACATGATCACTCCCAGATCTTTGACATTAGTTTTTCGCTCTATTGTGTGGTTGGAATTAGTTTTGTACTCCGATGAGATTTTAATTTCTTCACGTTTTCCGTATCTGAGTAATTGAAATTTCTCATCATTGAACTTCATATTGTTTTCTGCAGCCCATTTAAAGATTTGGTTTATGTCTGCTTGGAGTCTTGCAGTGTCTTCAACGGTGGACACTGTCATACAGATTTGGGTGTCATCTGCAAAGGAAGACACAGCACTGTGGCTTATATCCCTGTCAATGTCTGATATGAGAATGAGGAATACGATGGGAGCAAGTACTGTGCCTTGTGGAACAGAGCTTTTCACAGTAGCTGCCTCAGACTTTACTCTGTTGACTACTACTCTTTGTGTTCTACATGTTAGGAAATTATAGATCCATCTACCAACTTTTCCTGTTATTCCTTTATCACGCATTTTGTGTGTTATTACACCATGGTCACACTTGTCAAAGGATTTTGCAAAATCTGTGTATATAACATCTGCATTCTGTTTATCTTCTAGAACATCCAGGACCTTGTCGTAGTGGTCCAGTAGTTGGGACAGACAGGAGCGGCCTGCTCTAAACCCATGCTGTCCTGGGTTGTGCAATTGATGGGTATCAAGATGGGTGGGACCATTGACCACAGAGATTGCAAGCAATCCAGGTCTGTTTTCGTCCCTTACCCTTTCTACAGACTACACAGATCTTCATGGTGGTGGTCATCTTACAACACTTGACCACTCTCCTAGCTAGCTAGTCTATAATTTCTCGAAGTATTTAGTTGTTTTTAACAATTCCTCTGATTAACTTATTTCCAACGAATTTGTTTGAATCTGGTCCTTGGTTCACTGTATATTTTAACTAATACCCACCTTAAGGTAGATCTGTCTATTTGTATTTGTATTTGTATTTGGCTGCAGTCCGAATGATAACAAATTCCCATTCTAGACAACATACCCCACCAATACTCAAAAGTCTGAACTTACTCACCATACAAGACATCCATACTTTTTACAGTGCTGATTACATACATAAATCACTAAATTCAAATATTAACCCACAACTCAAAATTCTCCTAACTAACATTAACAGGACACATGAACATAACACAAGGCTCAGATCACTCTTCGATGTTCCCCGCGTCCACCTCACACTATGAAAAATCGCAATGCACATCAAAGGCGCAAAAAATTGGAATTTATTACATATGATTACCAAAGAAACCCGGTCTGTACATCAATTCAAAACTCTGCTAAAAAAACCACCTACTCGCCCAAAACTAAATACCCACTACTTTACATTACCTACAAAGTTATTAAATAAATTTACACTGCCTCAAAATAACATTATTCACTGTGTTACTCCCCTAGTCTCAAAACCCCTTACATAATTGCTCAAAGAAAAATAATTTATCAAACATAATCTGGTACAAATGTTGAAACTTATACCTCATAATGTATAAACCTGTTATATCTCATAATGAATAAACCTGTTATAATTAATACAACCTAATATAAAGAAATCCATCCTCATGTACCCTTGTGCTCCTTGTAACTCATCTAATGACCATATAAACTGTTATTGCATCACTCGTGGAACTCCATGTTCATTAAGAACTGCAAGAAGCCCCTATCACGTGCTTTTAACATCCTATGGAGAGGGAGCATGGACACTGGGGTCGTCCCGCAGTTACTAAAAACAACAGACATAGCCCCACTCCACAAAGGGGGCAGTAAAGCAATAACAAAGAACTACAGACCAATAGCGATAACGTCCCATATCATAAAAATCTATGAAAGGGTTCTAAGAAGCAAGATCGCCACTCATCTTGATACTCATCAATTGCACAACCCAGGACAGCATGGGTTTAGAGCAGGCCGCTCCTGTCTGTCCCAACTACTGGACCACTACGACAATGTCCTGGATGCTCTAGAAGACAAACAAAATGCAGATGTTATATACACAGACTTTGCAAAAGCCTTTGACAAGTGTGACCATGGTGTAATAACACACAAAGTGCGTGATAAAGGAATAACAGGAAAAGTGGGTAGATGGATCTATAATTTCCTAACATGTAGAACACAAAGAGTAGTAGTCAACAGAGTAAAGTCTGAGGCAGCTACTGTGAAAAGCTCTGTTCCACAAGGCACAGTACTTTCTCCCATCCTGTTCCTCATCCTCATATCGGACATAGACAGGGATATAAGCCACAGTGCTGTGTCTTCCTTTGCAGATGACACCCGAATCTGTATGACAGTGTCCACCGTTGAAGACACTGCAAGACTCCAAGCAGACATAAACCAAATCTTTAAATGGGCTGCAGAAAACAATATGAAGTTCAATGATGAGAAATTTCGATTACTCAGATACGAAAAAGTGAAGAAATTAAAATCTCATCGGAGTACAAAACTAATTCCAACCACACAATAGAGCGAAAAACTAATGTCAAAGACCTGGGAGTGATCATGTCAGAGAATCTCACCTTCAAGGACCATAACACCGTAGCAATTGCATCTGCTCGAAAAATGACAGGATGGATAATGAGAACCTTCAAAACCAGGGATGCCAATCCCATGTTGACATTTTACAGATCGCTTGTTCTATCTAGGCTGGAATATTGCTGCACACTAACTGCACCTTTCAAGGCGGGTGAAATTGCTGACCTTGAAAATGTGCAGAGAACCTTCACGGCATGCTTAAATGCGATAAACCACCTCAATTACTGGGAACACTTGAAGTTCCTAAACCTGTACTCTCTAGAACGCAGGCGGGAGAGATACATTATTATATACACATGGAAAATTCTCGAGGGATTAGTACCAAACTTGCACACGAAAATCACTCCCTATGAAAGCAAAAGACTCGGCAGGCGATGTAACATCCCCCCAATGAAGAGCAGGGGTGCCACTAGCACGTTGAGGGACAACACAATAAGTGTCAGGGGCCAAAGATTGTTCAACTGCCTCCCAGCATACATCAGGGGGATTACCAACAAACCCCTGGCTGTCTTCAAGCAGGCACTGGACAGGCACCTCAAGTCGGTACCTGATCAGCCGGGCTGTGGTTTGTACGTTGGACTGCGTGCGGCCAGCAGTAACAGCCTGGTTGATCAGGCTCTGGTCCAACATGAGGCCTGGTCACAGACCGGGCTGTGGGGGCGTTGACCCCTGGAGTTCTCTCCACGTAGACTCCAGGTAGACTCATAAAACTGTAAATGATCCAAAATTATAAAACTATTATGTTTCAAAAATGTCATGTTCAAATTTCATAGCTTAAATAATCAACTCTACTTATATTGTGAACTGTTAGTATAATTCTTACCATTTAGTTTTAAGTTAGTTTTAAGTCTGGCCACAATGCTCTGCATATTAGGGTCTTTTGGCATGTACACCTCATGTAATCTCATAAACCATTGTAATTCTTTGTATCATGTCCCAATAAACATATTAAAGAGAATCGGTTTCAGGTGTTGGGATACGTTGGGAAGATCATTGATGTATAGGAGGAAGAGCAGGGGACCAAGGACACTTCCCTGTGGCACTCCAATATCAATTGGTCGTGTAGATGAAGTTGTCTTTAATGGTGACGTATCGATACCTGTTAGTAAGGTAAGATTTGAAATACATAAGAGCGTGGCCTCATATACCATAATGGTCAAGTTTTTGGAGTAGGATGCCGTGGTCTACTGTATCAAAAGCTTTCCTTTCGATTCCTGGCGGAGTGGAAACATTTCGACGCGTTTCCTTACACCAGTTGTTGTCATGTTCACCTAGCAGCAAATAGGTACCTGGGTGTTTGTCGACTGGTATGGGTCGCATCCTGGGGGACAAGATTGAGGACCCCAATGGAAATAGACATTTCTTGTGAAGGTTGTTGCCAATCTTCTTAGGAAAAGTATAATAGAAAAAGACAATAATAACAATAACAAACACTTTATTTTAATAGAAAGAAATGTAAATAATAAATACGTAAATATGACTAATAATCCTATCTTTATAAAAAATAAAAATGAAAACAAAAATATATACTTGATCCAAAGCTAGGTATTTACAGATTGATGTTTAACACTGTAGCTATGAATCGATATTAGACTTGTTTGATATCTTTATTATGCACCCCATACCCATCCTGTGGGCGGTAGTCAAAAGATTACAGAGGTACATAATGGGTCCAGGGACTGGACCCCAAAGTTATGATAGCTGAGCAAGTTACAAAGGTAATGAACTCACAAGTTACAAAGGTAATGAAACATGTAAGTAAATTTACTTACTTACGTTTATACATGGTTACAATCATGAACAAATTATAACGCAATGAACACTTCACTAGTCTACACCCAGTCACAACTGTAATGAGTTCTTGGTGCAAATTTTATTGTTGGGTCACACATACACACTTACATATACACATACACACACACACATACACACACATATATACATACACACACACGCACACACAACAGGCCCAGCCTTCAATCGACATGTGCACAGGACAAAAAGGCAATCAACACGGCGCGCACACACACACACACACACACACACACACACACACACACACACACACACGTAGCAATGCTTTATTTACAGGGAGCAAAGTCAGGGTATTTTTCCAGAATGGTCTGTAATATACCACTGTGGATAAAATACTTGGACATATCTTGAACATTTCTGAATGAGTTGTCTCTGAATTCATTAATTTTGTCGCACTCCAGTACATAATGACGCAGGGTGTGACAATAATCCAACTGACAAAGTTTACATTTTGTTTGGTCTACATCTGGTGGTTGTGATTTAACCTGCCAAAGATACTTGTAACCCAGCCGGAGGCGGGCGGTAGTGACATCCAAGAGTCTGCTTATTTTGTTGGATGCACCATAGACATGTGGCTCCTCCTGCATGATAGAATGATGATAGATGGACTGACTGGTGTCAATCTCCCTGAGTCTTAAGTCAATAAAATTCAGTTCTAGTTCTTTTCGTATTATTGTTCTCAAACTGCTAACTGACAAGCCAAGATTGTAATCTACCCCCTCTTTGAAAGCATAAAACTTAGCCAATTTATCAGTTCTATCATGCATCTGAAGACCAATGTGAGATGGAATCCACAGCATGTGCACTCTGACTCTACTATCCACAATCCTACCATACCTGTGTCTGGCTTCTGACACAAGCATGCTACAAGTTATACTTGATGAGTTGAGAGCATTTATGGATGACAGAGAATCAGTTACAATTAGAGAGTCAACCTTAGATACATGGACGCATTTGAGTGCAAGGAGTATGGCAAACAGTTCTGTCTGAAGGGTAGAGGCCCAGTTATTGATGCGTGCTCCAATTTCTTTAAGAGAGCCATCACTCTGTATGACAACAGCAGCACTACCAGCTGCACCAGTGGATTGGTGAACTGAACCATCAACGTAAATAATTTGTGAGTGTGCTGTTTGGCTAAATTATCAATACAGCTTAAGGCATCATGTTTGGCTTCAAGGCGAAGCTTTGGTTGTGATTTAAGAAGTAGTTTGGGGGGAAATGGAGGGATGGTAGTTTGGAATGGGGTAATATTCCATGGAGCGGAGAAGTGCCGCTGTTGCCTTACTTGCCACAGATCATGTATCTGATTCATGCGGAGGTCGGTTCCAGTTTTTTCGATCCATCTGGAGGGATGTTCACCAGTGCTGAGGAAAGTTTGGAGGGCTTCTGTGCAGGGGTTTGAATGGGCTTGCCTGAGCATATTAACCCCAATTAGGATATTTCTTTCAGTAACACGATCTCTGATGCTTGGAATATCAAGTTCTTTCTGCATATTTAAAATTTTGGCAGTACGAGGGCATCCTAAAATGATCCTCATTGCTTCGTTCTGCAGTTTTTCCAGCCCTCCAAGCTTCCAGTCAGACACAAGAGCAAGTAGTGGCGCAGCATAATCAACTAATGATCTAATATAAGCAAGATACATCATTTTCACAATTTTAACATTAGCACCATACCTGGGGTGAAACCCTGCCACAACTCTAAGTGCTCTCAACCTTTCTTTGTATTGACGACAAAGTCTCGTTACAACAGGTCCAAGTAGTGGGACCTCAAAGCCTAGATACCTGTATCTGTTTACATATTCTAGAAGAGACCCATCATGCAACTGGATCTGGCGAACAGTGCCTCTCTGTCGAGGAGGACGCCTATTGAGTATTTTTTTTTTATCAGTAGAGATTATCAACCCTAGGTCCTGACACGAGGCTAGTACATGGTTAAGGATGTTTTGGGTGTTGGAGAATCCGGTGGTGTGAATCATTATATCATCAGCAAAACTGATCATATAATGATGGGGCTGGCTAGGCATAGCATTAAGTAAGGCATTAATTAGAATATTGAATAGAGTGGGACTGAGCACACCTCCCTGTGGGGTTCCTAATTCAAAGTCTTTAGTTATACTTCTATGCCCCTGGAACAACACAGAAGACTTTCTGTTGGACAGGTAGCCTTTAATCCAGCGGAGAAGCCATCCTCCAACATCCATTCTGGCAAGTTCACTGATGATTACATGTCGGTTGGCAACATCAAAAGCAGATTTAAGGTCAAGGAAGGTAGTGTATGAGCTGTCAGTGTGCAGAGTGAGAAAGGTAGCTAAACAATGGTGCACACTCCTTCCATGCATGAAACCATGCAATCGGGGGGACAAAAAATTTTTGATTCTGTACATGAGACGATTCAGAATCATCCTCTCAAATGTTTTACATAAGCAGCTAGTAAGAGATATTGGGCGAAATGAATTTTGGTGATTGGGCTTAGGAATGGGAATGATCAGGCTGTTGGTCCAAGATTTAGGGAGCTCCCCAGTTACATAACTCATGTTGTATAATTCGAGTAAAGGATTGCCTGGTACTCGACACAGCAATCTTAGTATATTGTAGGTAATACCATCCTCACCAGGCGACGTGGAGTTGCCTTTAGTTAGTGCTGCATCAAGTTCAAAGTCAGTGAAAGGAATGTTAGTCATCTTCCTTGCTGAGCATAAAACAAACAAGTCTCTCCCTAGCATCATATTTGTCATTTAATTTCGCCTGTGTGGTACTGGGAAGATTTTCATAGCTTGATGTAACAGCCCAAGCACTGACTAGCTCATTCGCCCTATGTAAGGGATGAGGGTGCGCAATCTGACCAGTTTTGTTACCGTTAATTCTATTTATGTCCCTCCATGCTCGGCTAAGTGGGGTGTGAGCATTGAGACCATTGACAAATTTTTCCCAGTCAGTTTGCCGCAGCTCTGTCATACGCTCTCTGGCAGCAGCAAGGGCAGTTTGAAAGAGTCTCAGCATTCCAGGGGTACGATGATTTCTATAGGCTAGGCCTATTCTGCGAGCAGTACGTTTCAGTGTTCGAAGTTTAAGATCATTGTAATAAGTATGGTTATTATAGGAGGTATGATTGTTATGGAAGTTGGTTGGGTTAAGAGTGCCAGGAGGTTTTTGGGGCGGGTATATTAGACTCAGTGTTGTTTTTGCATCGATGTTTCCCAAAAATCAAACAGTTTTCCACATCCACAATGTCACAAATGATATCAGGGACTCAGGTGAAGGTTGTCCCCTGGTAAAGTACAGTTGGCTGAGGTTTCTAGAGTGTGGACTTAGGAACTACTGGCGTAGTGAAGAATTGGTGGTAAAGACTCACTTGGTGAGTACGCCGGCCCCCCACTCAGCCTTGAATCCAATGATCCGTGCGGAAACAGAGGACTGTGGGACAAACCAAAAGAATTACTCACCACTCTAGTGGTGGTAATAAATAACTTTACCAAAAACCAAGGCAGGGCAGAAGTGAATGTTGCTAAACATGAGTGAAGCTCAAAACAAATTAAAGAGTGAAGCTCTTGAACATAAAATAATTAAGATACGAGCAGCTGTGAAGTACTTACAGTGAGGTCGGGCGTGGTGAGTCGAGTGATTTCAACCTGTGGCCGGAGCCCAGCATTACACCTCTCACCGGGTGGAAAAGGGGGGAGGGGTATAGCAGCAGCTAGACACTCGCCCCCACCTTAACAAGCAAACTACCATTCAACCATCACTCTACATACCTTCACACTTTCATCACTCCTATCTATGGACTTTTCCCTCACAGTTCTCGATGATGCAGTAACTTTCTTGGGTTATCCTGGGTGGCTAACCCTCTGGGGTTAAAAATCCGAAGAAATCTTATCTTATTTTTATCCTAGCGGATATTCCTTGTTTGCAAGTGCTGTGTAAAGTAGGTCCAGCATTTTTACAATTGCATCGTTTGTGCTTTTGTTTTTTCTAAAGCCAAATTGGCAGGGGTTAAGAATGCTTTGTACTGTAATAAACGAATATAATCTCTTGTGCAAGAGTTTCTCAAAAAATTTGGATTGCAACGGTAAGTTCGAGATTGGCCTGTAGTTATTTACATCTGTGGGGTCACCACCTTTGAGAATTGGTGTAACCGTTTCTGTACGGCCCCGTTCAGGGCAGGAGAAATAGCAGAGCTGGAACAAATCCAGAGATCGTTTTACGGCTCACATTGAGCCATTGAAACATCTAAATTATTGGGAACGCCTTCAAGTCTTGAACATGTACTCATTGGAGCGGAGGAGAGAGAGATACATGATAATATATACCTGGAAAGTACTTGAGGACCTGGTCCCAAATCTGCACACTGCCATAACAACATACTGGAGTGAGAGATATGGGAGAAAGTGTAAAATAAACCAGTGAGGAGCAGGGGTGCGGTGGGGACAATATGGGAGCACTGTATTAACATCCGGGGTCCCAGACTATTCAACATCTTACCAGAAGATGTCCGAAACACGGCTGGAACCAGTGTAGAAGCCTTCAAGAGGAAACTGGACAAATATCTTCACCAGGTGCCAGATCAACCAGGCTGTGATGGATATGTGGGGCAGCGGGCCTCCAGCAGCAACAGCCTGGTTGACCAGGCAAGCACCAGACGAGCCTGGCCCATGGCCGGGCTCAGAGAGTAGATACTCTCGAAACTCTTCAAAGGTATATCAAAGGTATTGAGGGGTGCCAGGAAAGTGCTATTTTCTAGTGAATTGTTAAAAAGTAGTGAAATAGCAGGCGAAAGGACATGAGCAACATATCAGCATATTTGTAGAGAACCTAGGATAACCCAAAAAAAGTCAGAGTGACTTATTTCCATTGGGGTTCTTTAGGTGGGGGGTGTCCACGTCCAGCTTTGCTGGGGCTTGGCAAGGGCGTCCACTGGATCTAATTGAAAACTTCAAGTTTCTATCACTATTTACAAAGGAGCATTTGTTCCTAATGGTGCCCCGTGGCATGGTGGCAAAAGCTCTGGCTTCACATGCAGCCCACGATGTCAGCGATGGTACAGGGTGTGCCGGGCTCACGGGAACTTCCACTGCAAGAACAGTGCCATGGAGTTCGACCGTGAGGCAGCTGTCAGGTGTTAGTTACCATTTTGTCCTAGGCACATGTCGATTAGACACTAGCCCTGTTGTATATATATGTGTGTGTGTGTGTGTGTGTGTAAGGAAACACTTCGAAATGTTTCGGCCCCGCCGGAATTAAACCCGGGCCCTCCGTGCGTGAAGCAAGAGCGCTAGCCACCATGTGTGTCACAGGCAGTGTGCACTCGGTTCTTCAAGCTTCAACATCCGTGCAATTGGTGGATGTCTGGGCACCTTGAGGGCTCCAGATGTGAACAACCAACAACTCCTCCCAGCAGACAGAGGTGACAGCTGCCACGCCTTCACCTTTACATAGGGCCTGGGATCTGCAATCAAATTGGCGTCCACCAGGACGTTGACACGTCTCCAGGGCAGCTCTCCCTCAGACTGCTAGCGGAGTCGCTGACCTCTTGGACCTTTTGGGGGAGGGTCGATGGTGCTCCTGAAAGCAGCAGATCCTGGCGCAACCTGCTGCTGTTTGCAATGGCTGTCTGGCTGTCCTGTTGAAGAAGGACAGGCACCTAGCAACATCTGTTGTTGGGGCAATAGATGCATTCCATAGAATGTTTGTTAATTGCTCATTACTCTGTAATTTGTTCATGATTGTAACCATTTTGGACGTGTTTATGATTCATTTCCTTTGTAACTTGCCATGATTGTGACGAGTTCATTGACTTTGTAACTTGTCATGAGTGTGACCAGTCTACCTGACTTTGTTAATTGTCCATCAGTTTTTGTGACCAGCATCAAACTTGTACACCCTGGACCTCATTCAATCTTTTGTACCGCCCACAATGGTATAGGTGAACAAAGTTTATTAATTACGCTTAACTTTTCAGAAATAAAATGTATCATCCCGGACCAATTAATATCTCTAATCTTTTACTACCGCCCACAGGATGGGTATGGGGTGCATAATAAATGATATTAATAAAATATAATAATAATAATAAATAATAATATAATAATATCTCTTTATACAGTACATGTACTGGTATAAAGTATATATCATATATATATATAGAAAGTCCCTTGTTATGCTTAGTTTTTCGGGCAGATTAGGTCAGTGTCCTAGGATGCGACTCACACCAGTCGACTAACACCCAGGTACCCATTTTACTGATGGGGAACATAGACAACATGTTTAAAGAAACACGCCCAATGTTTCTGCCCTGGCTGGGAATCGAACCCAGGCCCTCGCCGTGTGAAGCGAGAGCTTTAGCCACCAGACCACCACGGTGAGTGTCCGGGTTCGATTCCCGGCAAAGGGGTGGAAACATTGGAAGTGTTTCCTTACACCTGTTGTCTATGTTTCCCATCAGTAAAATGGGTACCTAGGTGTCAGTTGTTGTGTGTCGCATCCTGGGACAAAACTGACCTAATTTGCGGGAAATGCTCAGCATTACAAGTGGCTTTCTATATAGTAGTATGTCACTGATGTCAGCTAGGACTGTATACCTTGTACATGTACTTGTAGTAAATGAAGATATTATTATTATTCCTGGCTTAGTTTTGAGCAACAAATGTTGGCCGAACATCGGGAAGCCGGAGTCGATAAAGAGTAAGTTGTCAGTGACTTATAAACCCAACAAAGACGAAGACAACTTGTGTTGTTCCTGGTGGCTGTGATGAAGTCAACAATAAACAGTGTCTAACACAGGTGAGTGACACCAACCTTTATTACAATACAACATTCATGTGTTAGATGATACATAGAGAGAGTTTGAGCCATGCAATATATTGTTTTAAGGCGACGAGGCGCCAGACATGATCATGTCTGTGTCTTGTTGAGTGTTGTTGTTGGGGTTTTATAGGGCCACTGACAGCTTACGCCGTATCGAGCCCTGCCGTCCAACGCTCCGAGAAGGAACCTCGACCAAAGTGGAAGGATGTTTGACTAATAACTGCGTATAACATGTCCCTAAGGCGCCCTGAAGCCAGCAAGAATGTGCAGGTACAGGTCAATATCTCCTGACGGTCTGGAGGATCAAACCCCTCCCCATTAAGAAGGAGAGGTAGGGTTAAAGATTGCATCCCAAACATGTGCAGGGCCGCACGGAGAACAGTCCGTGCAGAGTGATAGCGTGGGCACCACAGTAGGAAGTGTTCCACTGTCTCAGGCTGTGAGGGACACCACGGGCAGTACGGAGAGTCCATCATTCAAAGGCGGTGTAGATGAGCCGCCAGTCATGAGTGCCCAACCCGGAGGCGAGTCGTCTTGTTGAGTGTGTGAGGTGCTCAGGTGTTGAGTGTGTGAGGTGCTCAGGTATTGAGTGTGAGGTGCTCAGGTATTGAGTGTGTGAGGTGCTCAGGTGTTGAGTGTGTGAGGTGCTCAGGTGTTGAGTGTGTGGGGTGCTCAGATGTTGAGTGGTGAGGTGCTCAGGTGTTGAGTGTGTGAGGTGCTCAGGTGTTGAGTGTGTGAGGTGCTCAGGTGTTGAGTGTGTGAGGTGCTCAGGTGTTGAGTGTGTGAGGTGCTCAGGTGTTGAGTGTGTGAGGTGCTCAGGTGTTGGGTGAGGTGCTGTGTTGAGTGTGTGAGGTGCTCAGGTGTTGAGTGTGTGAGGTGCTCAGGTGTTGAGTGTGTGAGGTGCTCAGGTGTTGAGTGGGTGAGGTGCTCAGGTGTTGAGTGGGTGAGGTGTTCAGGTGTTGAGTGTGTGAGGTGCTCAGGTGTTGAGTGTGTGAGGTGCTCAGGTGTTGAGTGTGTGAGGTGCTCAGGTGTTGAGTGTGTGAGGTGCTCACACACAGTGACTTAATTGTGTTCCTCGTAATATCTTATTATTTAAATCTTAAAACAACAAAGTAACTCAACTGTGTGAAAATCAGTTACAATAAAGTAAGATATATTAGGAATAAGGGAGGCCCGTGGCCGGCAAAGGTGGAAACATTGGGTGTATTTCCTTACACCTGTTGTTCTGTGCATTTAGCAAGCAAGTAGGTACCTGGGTGTTAGTGGACTGGTGTGGGTTGCATCCTGGGGGACAAGATTGAGGACAACAATGGAAATAAGACACAGTCCCTTGATGACACACTGAGTTTCTTGGGTTATCCTGGGTGGCTAACCCTCTGGGTTTAAAAATCCAAACAAAATCTTATCTTAAGTTACCTGGAGTTTACCTGGAGAGAATTCCAGGGGTCAACGCCCCCACAGCCCGGTCTGTGACCAGGCCTCATGTTGGACCAGAGCCTGATCAACCAGGCTGTTACTGCTGGCCGCACACAGTCCAATGTACGAACCACAGCCTGGTTGGTCAGGTACCAACTTGAGGTGCCTGTCCAGTGCCTGCTTGAAGACAGCCAGGGGTTTGTTGATAATCCCCCTGATGTATGCTGGGAGGCAGTTGAACAATCTTTGGCCCCTGACACTTATTGTGTTGTCCCGCAACGTGCTAGTGGCACCCCTGCTCTTCATTGGGGGGATGATACATCGCCTGTCGAGTCTTTTGCTTTCGTACGGAGTGATGTTCGTGTGCCAGTTTGGTACTAATCCTTTGAGAATTTTCCATGTGTATATAATAATGTATATCTCCCGCCTGCGTTCTAGAGAGTACAGGTTTAGGAACTTCAAGCGTTCCCAGTAGTTGAGGTGGTTTATCGCAGTTATGCGTGCCATGAAGGTTCTCTGCACATTTTCAAGGTCAGCAATTTCACCCGCCTTGAAAGGTGCAGTTAGTGTGCAGCAATATTCCAGCCTAGATAGAACAAGCGATCTGTAAAGTGTCAACATGGGCTTGGCATCCCTGGTTTTGAAGGTTCTCATTATCCATCCTGTCATTTTTCTAGCAGATGCAATTGCTACGGTGTTATGGTCCTTGAAGGTGAGATCCTCTGACATGATCACTCCCAGGTCTTTGACATTAGTTTTTCGCTCTATTGTGTGGTTGGAATTAGTTTTGTACTCCGATGAGATTTTAATTTCTTCACGTTTTCCGTATCTGAGTAATTGAAATTTCTCATCATTGAACTTCACATTGTTTTCTGCAGCCCATTTAAAGATTTGGTTTATGTCTGTTTGGAGTCTAGCCGTGTCTTCAACGGTGGACACTGTCATACAGATTCGGGTGTCATCTGCAAAGGAAGACACGGCACTGTGGCTTATATCCCTGTCTATGTCCGATATGAGGATGAGGAACAGGATGGGAGCGAGTACTGTGCCTTGTGGAACAGAGCTTTTCACAGTAGCTGCCTCAGACTTTACTCTGTTGACTACTACTCTTTGTGTTCTACTTGTTAGGAAATTATAGATCCATCTACCAACTTTTCCTGTTATTCCTTTATCATGCATTTTGTGTGTTATTACACCATGGTCACACTTGTCAAAGGCTTTTGCAAAGTCTGTGTATATAACATCTGCATTCTGTTTGTCTTCTAGAGCATCCAGGACCTTGTCGTAGTGGTCCAGTAGTTGGGACAGACAGGAGCGGCCTGCTCTAAACCCATGCTGCCCTGGGTTGTGCAATTGATGGGTATCAAGATGAGTGGCGATCTTGCTTCTTAAAACCCTTTCAAAGATTTTTATGATATGGGACGTTAGCGCTATTGGTCTGTAGTTCTTTGCTATTGCTTTACTGCCCCCTTTGTGGAGTGGGGCTATGTCTGTTGTTTTTAGTAACTGCGGGATGACCCCAGTGTCCATGCTCCCTCTCCATAGGATGTTAAAAGCACGTGATAGGGGCTTCTTGCAGTTCTTGATGAACATGGAGTTCCACGAGTCTGGGCCTGGAGCGGAGTGCATGGGCATGTCATTTATTGCCTTTTCGAAGTCATTTGGCGTCGGGGTGAGGTCAGATAGGTATGCTTCTGTCAAGTTCTGTGGCACTCTCATAAAAAATCATTTAGGTGTTCGATTTTCAGTCTGGTTAGCGGCTCGCTAAAAACTGAGTCATACTGGGACTTAAGTAACTCACTCATTTCCTTACTGTCATCTGTGTAGGACCCATCCCGTTTAAGTAGGGACCCAATACTGGTTGTTGTTCTCGACTTTGATTTTGCATAAGAAAAGAAATACTTTGGGTTTCTTTCAATTTCATTTATGGCTTTTTGTTCTTCCCGTGTTTCTTGATTCCTGTAAGATTCCTTTAGTTATAATTCGATGTTTGCTATTTCTCTGACTAGTGTCTCCTTCGTATTTCAGATATATTGGTCTGCTGTAGCTGCTCCGTTATTCTTTGCCTTCGCCTGTATAGGGAGCGCCTCTCTCTTTCTAGTTTGCATCTTCTCCTCCTTTTCCTTAAGGGAATTTGCCTTGAGCAAACTTCAAGTGCCACAGAGTTAATTTGTTCCAGACATAGGTTAGGATCCATGATGCTTAGGCAGTCTTCCCAGTTTATATCATTTAGGACTTGGTTTACTTGGTCCCACCTTATGTTTTTGGTTTTGAAGTTGAATTTGGAGAAGGCTCCCTCGCGGCTGATCACATTTTGTTGATCTGGGGCTCCCCGCATGCATGTCTGGACCTCTATTATGTTGTGATCTGAGTATATTGTTTTTGATATGATGACATTTCGTATCAGATCATCATTGTTGGTGAAGATGAGGTCCAGCGTATTCTATAATCTTGTGGGCTCTACTACTTGCTGGTTTAAGGTGAATTTGGTGTAGAGATTTAAAAGTTCATGCGTGTGCGAGTTTTCATCTGAGCTGCCTCCTGGTGTTATCTCTGCTACCACATTGTTTGCAATGTTCCTCCATTTTAGGTGCCTTAGGTTGAAATCCCCCAGTAGCAAGATGTTGGGGGCAGGAGCTGGAAGATTTTCCAGGCAGTGGTCAATTTTCAGAAGCTGTTCCTGGAATTGTTGGGACGTTGCATCCGGTGGCTTGTAGACAAGCACGATGACCAGGTTTTGATTCTCGACCTTTATTGCTAATACTTCAACTAAATCATTTGAGACATTTAGTAGTTCTGAACATATAAGTATAGGTTGTAGCCCGGGATCCATATTTCATTGTCCAAGTGATCTCTTATGTGGGTCTCTGTGAAAGCTGCAAACATAGCATTTGACTCAGTAAGCAGTCCACGAATGTAAGGTACCTTGTTGTTTGTTGCTGGCTTTAGACCCTGTACACAGTCATCCCTCTGTTTTCGTGTATCTCTGTTTTCGTGTGTTTAAGTTTTCGTGCAGTTTTTTTCGTGGAAAATTGACCTCTGTTTTCGTGTGATTCCCTCCATTTTCATGCTCGGTCCGGAACCTGTCCACGAGTGCCGTGCACATACAAAGGCCGTAGGCCACCACCCACGCACCTCCGACGCACATTGTCACGCAGTCTAGAATTGTTTACGCTTGAGTGAACATCACCCCAGGAGTTTATACAAAACATTTATTAACAATTCATTGTTTTTGGGCCTTGATTATTGTGTGTGACTACTAAATAAGCTACCATGGGCCCAAAGAAAGCTCCTAGTGCCACTTCTTTGGTAAAGAAAGTGAGGAACACCATAGAACTGAAGAAAGAAATAATAGAAAAATATGATAGTGGTGTATGTATCGCCGAGCTCGCCAGGATATACAAGAAAGCCCCAACAACCATCGGTTCCATTGTGTATAAGAGAAAAGCAATCACTGAAGCTAATGTTGCGAAAGGGGTGAATACAATAACGAAACAGAGATCACAAACAATTGAAAATATGGAGAAATTGTTGTTGCTATGGATAAACCAAAAACTGCTAGTGGGTGATAGTGTTGTGCAATCCATCATACGTGAAAAAGCAAGGCAGTTGCATGCCGATCTTGTCAAGAAAATGCCTGGAACCAGTGATGTTGATAAATTTAAGGCCAGCAAAGGCTGGTTCGAAAAATTTAAGAAGCGAACTGGCATACACAGTGTTGTAAGGCATGGTAAGGGTGCCAGTTCAGATAAACAAGGGGCTGAAAAATTTGTGCGCGACTTTAAAAAATATGTAGAGGCTGAAAATTTCAAACCCCAACAAGTGTTTAATTGTGACGAAACAGGCCTCTTTTGGAAGAAAATGCCAAGGAGGACCTACATCATGCAGGAGGAAAAGGCAATGCGAGGACACAAGCCTATGAAAGACAGGCTAACTCTCATGTTATGTGGGAACGCTAGTGGGGATTTAAAAGTGAAGCCTTTACTGGTGTATCACTCTGAAAATCCCAGAGTGTTCAGGAACTACAGTGTTGACAAGAGTAAATTGTGTGTGTTTTGGAAGTCTAACCCTAAGGCATGGGTCACTAGGGAAATTTTCCTGGAATGGTTTAATCAAGTGTTTGGCCCCAGTGTGAAGAAATATCTATTGGACAATAAATTGCCACTTAAGTGCCTCCTGGTAATGGACAATGCTCCTGGTCATCCTCAAGACTTGGACGACCAAATGTCTAAGGATTTCAAATTTGTAACAGCGAAGTTCTTGCCTCCTAACACCATTCCTCTCCTCCAGCCCATGGACCAGCAGGTCATTGCAAACTTCAAAAAACTGTACACCAAAGCAATGTTTCAAAGGGGCTTTGATGTGACCAATGACACTAAATTGACCCTAAAAGAGTTCTGGAAGGATCACTTTGATATCTTCCACTGCATAGGCCTTATAGATAAAGCTTGGCAGGGAGTGACTTCCAGGACGATGAACTCTGCTTGGAGAAAGTTGTGGCCAGATTGTGTCCCAGAGAGGATTTTGAAGGGTTTGGGGCTGGCCCTGAGGAGCCTGTGGAAGTTGTGGAAAGTATTGTGGCATTGGGGAATTGCATAGGGTTGGATGTGAGTGGCGAAGATGTGGAAGAGTTGGTGGAGAACCACAATGAAGATCTAACCACTGAAGAGCTGCAAGAGCTTGAGCTGCAACAACAAAACAGATCTGAGGAAATTGCTTCAGTGGAGGAAGAGAGATGTAAGGTGCCTTCTTCAGAGATTAAGGAGATTTGTGCAATGTGGAGTAGGGTGCATTCATTTGTGGAGGAACATCACCCTGCCAAAGATGTTGCAATCCGTTCTGGCTACTTTTACAATGACAATGCCATGTCCCATTTTAGGGACATTTTAAAGAGCCACCAGACACAGAGCTCTCTGGAGAGATATTTAGTGCCACAGGTGTGCAGTGACTCTCAAGCTGGTCCTAGTGGGATTAAAAGACAAAGAAGGGAAGTGACCCCAGATGAGGACTTGGTACCTAGAGTCCTTATGGAGGGGGATTCCCCTTCCAAAAATTAGGGTCTCTACCCTCTCCCCTCCTCCCTCTCTTCCATCCAGCAACATCAGTCTTCAGTAAGGGTAAGTGCCACATTCATTTCATTCATTTGTGCATGTAAATCTATCTTTAAGGCCCCCCAATTTTTTTTTCCAAACTTCTGGGTTTCTGGAACGGATTAATTGAATTTCCATTATTTCTTATGGTGAAAATGGTTTCAATTTTCATGTGTTTCAGTTTTAGTGCATCCCTCAGGAACGGATTAAACACGAAAACGGAGGGATGACTGTATTTGCAAAGATGAATGTCGTTGGATTGGTGGTATTGGTGGTATGGGGGTTTTTTTCCTGACACTAATATCTGTTGTATTGGAGTGGAGGCCATTGACTGTGATTCCACTCCAGAAATGATTGCAGTTGGTGTACAATTTCTGTCATTTCCTGCCAGCTTTTTTCCCTTCCTGGCACTAAAAAACCTCTCTCTCTGGAGTGGCTGTGGCTACCTGGGTTTTGCCATGGTCTGGATGTTCTGTGTCGCCTCGTACTCTTTAGGTGCTATGCCTGGCAATATAAGTTATAGCACTGTCTTTACTGAATTGATGTGTGGCACATTTCAGGGTGGAAAAACTTACAGGACTGGAGGTTGCATTTGCCTGTTTTCATATGGGCATGGCATTTTCTGGGGTGATCATAATTGCATGTTCCATCTGATTTCCCAGATTTTCCATGCCTGCAGATACCAAGTGTATAATATTCACATAGGCCTGGTTTCCATTTGCCCTAGTTTTTTGTGACTGTGTTCCCCATTTGTGGGTGTGTTCCTGTCTCATGTCTGTCTTCGACACTAGTGCTAACAATGGAGCCTTCAACTGTTTCTGGTAATTTATCTTCAGTATTTCCCTGGGCATCCCCTTGTTTACTATCTACCGTGGTATTGCTAGTTTGTAACACTGTTTTGTGTGTGTCCTTGTCTACACCTGTTTCCCCATCCTTTATTTCACTAGAGCTCACGTCCCTCTTCAGGTCACCATCATTTATTTCTCCATTCTTACAGTTACTGTCTACCATTTCAGCATTTGTACCAGGGGCGGTAGCACCATCTGACCCAGATTTTTTCCTTTCCCAACTGTTATAGAAAGCTGTCATGTTTTTTATGAAGTCTGATTTGGTGTTGTCATCTTTTAATATCGATGTGATTTTATTCCACAGTTCGGTCTCATTTGGACATACCCAAAAACACTTCCCTTGTTTAACTCTTAAACGGTCCAAACGTAAATATACGTTTATACCGCTACTGCCCCTAATATTTCGAAAAAAAAAAAAAATTATATAGAAATGAAGAGCACATTTTTTTAAGTGTATTAGAATTAAAAAAAAATCTAGGGTCAGTAGTTACCGAGATATGAGGCGGAGAAGTTGGCTCTGGATGCTCACCTGACAGCAACAGGAGTCCTGCCGCTTGCAGAATCGTTGCCGATATACTTTTTTTTCTCATTTTTTTATTATTTTATATAATTTTTATGTTCTGATAATTACAATTTGTAGTAGTTCTTGTGATTTCATAGCCAATCTGTGTTCTGACAGTAATATTAGGTACTGAAATTGTACTCAAATGATAATAATAATGATAGTGCATAATAATAATAATAACAATGATAGTGCATAATAATAATAATAATAATAATAATAATAATAATAATAATAATAATAATAATAATAGTGAATAATAATAATAATAATAATAATAATAATAATAATAATAATAAATAATAATAATAATATGTAATAATCATTACAATAAATTTCAACCCTAAGCATTATGTAAGATATGTGTCACTGCCTTATCTCATCTGATCTCCACTAATCATGACTGGTGACATTTGGTGTGGGTGAGGCTAGTCTTATCTCTTCCTATCAGTCCAGTAATTACAGTGATGACATTTGAAGCCTACACTGCTTCCCTTTATTTGTTACTCAAATTGGTCTGTCTGTCTTTCTGTCTGTCTGTGTGTGTGTCTTTCTGTCTGTCTGTGTGTCGTCTCCTTTCTGTCTGCTTGTCTCAGAGAGTAGCTCATGAACCAATGGTATTACGCAGATCCCAAGCACAGTATAACACTTTGCCTGGATTTTTTGAGTTATCCTAGGTAATTTACACTAGGTATAATTGTATTTACATATGTGTTCCTGTGAGATAGAGACAAAGAGACAGATAAATACAGACAGACAGATACAAAGACAGCCAATCAGGTACCCAGCTGGCAAGCCAGCTGCTGGCAGCCAGGTGGCCAGGTGGCCAGCCAGCCAGCCAGCTGGCCTGCCAGCCTGCCGACATCACTTTCCACTTAAAAAAGGAGTGTTAATATGACATGACATCAGTGAATCCTTGGTGTTTGCCGCAGTGTTTGCTCTAGCTGGCTCTCAATTTAACTGGTGCTCCCAAAAGGTACTAAGTGGTCCCAGATTTTTTTAATATGGCGCACACCGAGTGTTAGGATCCTTTCTATGCTGACCAGGCATCTCAGGCCAATCATGCTAAATTTGGAGGAATGAAAAATAAAACGTATATTTACGTTTGGACCGTTTAAGGGTTAATATCTCGTGTAGTAGATTCTTGAATGCCTACACAAGGGGCGTTGGCAGCATTTACCACAGAAGTTGCATGTAATCCATGCAGTGGAACGTTTGTTTGTTTGGTTGCATACTACACAGGGTTTCATGATTGATTTTGTTGGTTGTTTTACTGTATATTCTACTAATAGCTTCCCTGAAGTGGTGATCCGTCTATTTGTATCGTATCTATTTTATTTGCATGTGTAAGTGTTTGGACAATCTTACTGCTTTAAGTTATTGTTATTGTTTGGGTGTTTGATAAGGTCCCCTAAAACTCCGTCCGCTTATTGAATCCGGTCGAGGATACCAGTTTTGAATCCGGTCAATGGTTCCCTTATTTCTTGGATCTGACGAGATCCAGTGTCGCTTATTTAATGAATCTTGTAGGGATTATTTGGGTTACACGAGACAGACCACTGGAAGATGATTAAACAGAGTAATAATGATCAGTATTGTACAAAAGTATAACTTGCGTGTTGGAGAAAAAAACCGGTCTTCTGGCAGCACCTACTGTGACGAGCGGCCGTACCTCTGGCACCCTGGTTTACCTCTGGCACCCTGTTTACTTCTGGCACCCTGGTAAACCTCACCCCGGTTTAACACCTGGTTTTTATGCACTTATGTTTCACTCTACTGGGTTTAGTTTTTTTTTTTCTACACCACAACACTGCTGTTTTTTCTATGATGACTGGAAGATATACGGTCTTATGTTGTTGAAATCGTTCACTGACAACTCACAACTCGACACTGTTAATCATATTTTTCAGCTGGACAAATTACGTATTTCCTCAAGATTGTGCACCTATTCGTATTTCATAGATTTTTTTTTTATTTTTTTATATATCAATGTAATCACTAGATTTTGATCAGGTATACTAACAGTTTAAAATTTTCAATACACGGACTTGCATGGTAAGGACCTGGCGGCCGCTGGCAACTGATTTCAAACACGAAACTCGTTAGGCCTACACTTCCACCTTAGTTTTCACTTTAACATCTATTAACTTATCTGCATACTACGGCACCACTGAGATATTCACTATACAGATCTATCTACACCCTATTTTCAGGGAGACTTTCCTTCCTCTGACAAATAATCGTTCTGTTTTGTTATTTCACATGGCACTTAAGTTCCCCTCTGGGATTATGGCACTATGTTCTTGCACACTAATTCCCTTGTTTTTTGACTCGGTATAACTGTTTTCTGCCTGATTTGTTCCGAGCACTGGAGGGATGTACCTTATAAGATCACTGGCACAGTTTTAAAGTTCTAGCACGTAAAAGAGACCGCGAAAAACACGAAAAAACACGGAGCAAGGCGGACGCTATAGGCTACAGTGAAGATAGGATCATATTACAGTAATAGTTACTTGTTTATATTATGTTCAGTTTAATATCTTTATTATTCACCCCATACCCATCCTGTGGGTGGTAGTCAAAAGATTACAGAGGTACATAATGGGTCCAGGGACTGTAGCTCAACATTATAGAGGTACATAATGGGTCCAGGGACTGGACTCCAAAGTTTTGATAGCTGAACAAGGTACGAAGGTAATGAACTCATATTATAGTAACTAATAATTTACATAGGCTCATAGATACATTTGATATACAGTGGACCCTCGGTTAACGAATACCCCGGAAATCGTGCAATTATGTAAGTATAATTTTGTAAGTTCTTGTGGAAGTATATTTTTGGGGGTCTGAAATAGACTAACCTACGTGAAATTTTTCCTTAAGGGAGTAAATTCGTTCGGTAATGGCACTTGAGCAGACTTCAGGAGTGAAGTTTTTACGAAACTCGGGGGTCCACTGTACAGTGGACCCCCGGATTTCGTAATGCTCCAAACTCGAACAATTATGTAAGTGTATTTTTGTAAGTGCTTTTGTAAGTGTATTTTTGGGGGTCTGAAACGGAATAATCTAATTTACATTCATCCTTATGGAAACAAATTCATTCGGTAACGGCACTCGAACAGCATTCTGGAAAGAATTGTTGATGAAATCCGGGGGTCCACTGTATTTTTAATTGTAACAGAGAAATACATTTAAACTGAATATATTAGGTTACCATATTAACAATATGGTACCATATTGCTACCATATTGCTACCATATTAACAATATGGTACCATATTGCTACCATATTAACAATATAAGAATAATTTTCCTGCTATTCATATTCCTTATTCATTAGATTTTCTTTAGCTCTTTCTAAAGTGGTTTATATAAAGAATGGCTTTAACATGAGTAGGCATCCCATTATTTTCCTTTAAGTCTATTCTTTAATTTCTTTTTACTTAGGTTAATGTCAACTGTTATGTACATATGAAAATGTTTATTTCCTTGCAAAGCTTACAGTGTGTGGTTTACATATTATAAAATATTAATTACAATGAAAACCACTAGCATGTCTAGGCATTTGGCCAGACTAATACTAATTCTTACTCTATACTGGCACAGGTTATGGAGCACTACATTTTAATATACATTATTGATGTTAAAGTTAGGTAACTGAAGTGATTATCATTAATTAGATAATAGTGAGGTAGTGCAAAACACACAACAATCCAGGTAGTCAGGTCTGAGCCGGGAAGTCATGGAGCTGTCTTGCATGGGTTAGTAGGCCTGCTGCAGTGTTCCTTCTTTCTTGTTTTCTTAAATTTAGTAATGGGAATGGTTTTATCATGACATGATATACTGTTTCTATAGAAGCTCCTATATTGGCTGAGTATTTCAGGCAAACTTAGGACTCAGTAACTATATTAGGAATTTTATGTTTACAGTCATATGGGTGAGTGTAAGTGTGAAATAGGGAGAATTAAAGATATTGAGAGTAAGTCTATTTTGTTTTGGATGTGTTCATGATACAAAAAAGAGAACAGGTGTTTTTTTCACATAGCTGATGATGGGGCGTGTTAGTAAGATTAGGTATTTTTTAATATTAGTTTTGAAAATGGTGGTTGAGTCTGCGGTTCTAAAGTTTTTGGATAGGGAGTTCCAAATTTTTGGCCCGTTTATGTACAATGAGTTTTTGAAGAGATTTAGCTTGACACGAGGAATGTCAGAGATTTTTGTGTCTGGTATTGTGTCTATGGGTCTTGTTGCAACTATCAAGGAAGTGTTTTAGTTCCCGGTTAATATTAGAATTTATGGTTCTGTAAATGGGGTTTGCACAATAGTAGGTATGAATGTTTTGTATAGTTTAGGCCTTTGAAGAGTGGGGTGCGTGTGTTGTCTAGCATTAGATTGTGTGATAATTCTTACTGCAGCTTTTGGTTGGGTTATTATTGACTTTATGTTGGTTTCTGCTGTTGATCTCCAGGCACAAATAGCATAGGTGAGGTAGGGATAGATGAGTGAATAGTTTTGTGTGAGTAGGGATGATTGTGGTACATAGTAACAAATCTTTGAAAGGATCCCAACTGTTTTGGATACTTTTTTTGTTGTGTGTTGGATATGGGTGTTGAATTTCAAGTTGCTGTCAAGGTGCAGACCCAGAAATTTGCCCTCATTATGTTTAGCAATATGAGTGTTGTCAATCATAATGTTCAGTGGGACATCTCCTGTTCTGCTCCCAAACATAATGTAGAAGGTTCTGTCAGTATTATGTGTAAGTTTATTGGCAGTCATCCGGGTCGATATTTTTACTAGCTCTTCATTAACAATAATGTTGAGTGAGGCAAAATTAGGGTGGGAGATAACATAAGTCGTATCATCAGCAAAGATAATAGGTTTAAGTAGTTGTGATACATTAGGAGGATCATTGATGTATAAGAGGAAGAGCAGGGGGCCAAGGACACTTCCCTGTGGTACTCCAGTATCCAGTGGTCTTGTTGATGAGGTTGTGTTCTTAATAGAGACGTATTAATGTCTGTTAGTAAGGTAGGATTTGAAGTATGCAAGTGCATCACCTCTTATACCATAATGATCAAGTTTGTGGAGTAGGATAGTCTGTGTCTACTGTATCAAAAGCTTTCCTTAGGTCAATAAAGACTCCTAGTGGATATTCCTTTTTTTTCAAGTGCTCTGCAAAGCAGGTCTAGCATTTTTACAATTGTTTTGTTTGTGCTTTTGCTTTTCCCGAAGGCAGATTGGCAGGGGTTGAGGATGTTTTGTGCTGTTATACAGGAGTATAATCTCTTGTGCACAGTTTATTGATTATTTTGGATAGCAACAGTAAGTTTGATATTGGCCTGTAGTCGTTTACATCTGTGGGGTCACCACCTTTGTGTGTTGGTGTAACCCTTGCTATCTTGAGTAATGTCGGGAAAGTGCTTGTTTTTAGTGTTTGTTAAAGAGTAATGAAATAGTGGGCAAAAGAACATGAGCCACTCGTACAGTAATAGTGGAACTTGAGCCAGATTTCCTGATTTATTTTTAAGGAACTTAATAATCGTGGTGAATTTTGTTTGCTTGGTTGGTGCAAGATTGAATGAAGTTGGTTAAGTCCCATCTAAGTAATCACCCTCTCGGGCATTGGCACCTGGGATTTTATTGGCGAGATTTGATCATATGGTTGAGAAAAAGTCATTTATTTTGTTATCTGTATCAATAGGCCTGGTCATTCATTGGGATTATTCGAATTTTCAGTTTGAAGTAATTTATTGGTATCAATACGTCATAGTTTCATACAGTTTAGTAGACAATACCAAGTTTCATTCAAGAAGTAAGTAACACAAATACAGTTACATAGATTATCATACATAGCATACACAAGACACAAGACACAGATCACTATTTGACATACCCCGATTCCATACTAACCAATGTAAAAATTCTATGCACATAAAGGGCCCCAGAATCTGGAACTCATTACCAGTAAATATTAGGTTAACATTGTCGGAAAATCAATTCAAGACTCTTCTCAAAAATCACCTACTCACCCTATACTAAATACTCATACTGTAACAAACTTTCAAACCCAATGTTATTTTACTTAAGATAATCTTAGTTTTATATTGTCATCCTCCTTAACACTTGTTGCAATTTCACATCATCATATTGTCATTTAAAATAGTATAGTATCATCATTTTGTTAATTTGAAATAAAATATATAACTAGAAGAAACTCAATAAATTTCTCTAGTATTGTTATTTTACTAGTATAGCATCAACATATTGTAACTTGAAATAAAATATACAACTAGAATAAACTCAACCAATTTCTCTAGTATTGTCTTTTAATAGTATGTATAATCATATTGTAATTTGAAATAATATATAACTAGAATAAACTCAATCAATTTCTCTAGTATTAAGTACTTAGCGAATAAGTCTTTAGAATAAGCTGCCCCTAATGCCATGGCATGCCAGTGGCTCTCCTTGCATTACAGTTTTATAATTGTAACTACCAATAACTATGTATACTTGTAACTTGCAACGAAATAAAAATATTATTATATTATTATTATTATTATTATTATTATTATTATTATTTTTATTATATATGTGTAGTGCATATGTGGGTACCCAGAATGTGGTAGAATGTCTTCCAGGTCTTTTTTATATCTCCTCTTGTTTCGGTGACTCTATTAGAGAAGTACAATTGCTTAGCCCTTCTTATTAGTTTGGTGAGGACTGATGTGTAATGTTTAATATTTTTTTTTTTCAACAAGTCGGCCGTCTCCCACCGAGGCAGGGTGACCCAAAAAGAAAGAAAATCTCCAAAAAGAAAATACTTTCATCATCATTCAACACTTTCACCACACTCATACATAATCACTGTCTTTGCAGAGGCACTCAGATACGACAGCTGAGAATAGTACCTACCAGCTGTCACTATCCCAGACCCCTCCTTTAAAGTGCAGGCATTGTACTTCCCATTTCCAGGACTCAAGTCCAAATAAATCAATTAACTGGTTTCCCTGAATCCCTTCACAAAATGTTACCCTGCTCACACTCCAACAGCTCGTCAGGTCCCAAAAAACATTCGTCTCCATTCACTCCTATCTAATACGCTCACACATGCTTGCTGGAAGTCCAAGCCCCTCGCCCACAAAACCTCCTTTACTCCCTCCCTCCAACCTTTTCTAGGATGACCCCTACCCCGCCTTCCTTTCCCTACAGATTTATACGCTCTCCAAGTCATTCTACTTTGATCCATTCTCTCTAAATGACCAAACCACCTCAACAACCCCTCTTCAGCCCTCTGACAAATACTTTTAGTAACTCCACACCTTCTCCTATTTTCCACATTCCGAATTTTCTGCATAATATTTACACCACACATTGTCCTTAGACAGGACATCTCCACTGCCTCCAGCCACCTCCTCGCTGCAGCATTTGCAACCCATGCTTCACACCCATATAAGAGTGTTGTTACTACTATACTTTCGTACATTCCCTTCTTTGCCTATATGGATAACGTTTTTTGTCTCCACAGATACCTTAACGCACCACTCACCTTTTTTTCCTTCATCAATTCTATGATTAACCTCATCCTTCATAAACCCATCCGCTGACAAGTCAACTCCCAAATATCTGAAAACATTTACTTCTTCCATAATCCTTCTCTCCAATGTGATATCTAATTTTTCTTTATTTAAATCATTTGATACCCTCATCACCTTACTCTTATCTATGTTCACTTTCAACTTTGTACCTTTACACACCCTCCCAAACTCGTCCACTAACATTTGCAACTTTTCTTTAGAATCTCCCATAAGCACAGTATCATCAGCAAAAAGTAACTGTGTCAACTCCCATTTTGCATTTAATTCCCCATAATTTAATCCCACCCCTCTCCCCAACACCCTAGCATTTACTTCTTTTACAACCCCATCTATAAATATATTAAACAACCATGGTGACATTACACAACCCTGTCTAAGACCTACTTTTACCGGGAAGTAATCTCCCTCTCTCCTACACACCCTAACCTGAGCCTCACTATCCTCATAAAAACTCTTTACAGCCTTCAGTAACTTACTACCTATTCCATACACTTGCAACATTTGCCACATTGCTCCCTATCCACTCTATCATATGCCTTTTCTAAATCCATAAATGCAATAAAAACTTCTCTACCTTTATCTAAATACTGTTCACATATATGCTTCACTGTAAACACTTGATCTATACATCCCCTACCCACTCTAAAGCCTCCTTGCTCATCTGCAATCCTACTCTCTGTCTTACCTCTAATTCTTTCAATAATAACCCTGCCATACACTTTATTATTATTATTATTATTATTATTATTATTATTATTATTATTATTATTATTATTATTATATATTAACAATAGAATTAGACCTTAAAAAATAAATGTATACATATGCAGTATGTACACTCATTACTTATCTTAAAATATTTTTTGCCTTGACATAGGGCAAGAAGTGAGTAATATTTATTGTAGGAAGTCAGGAGGAGATCAAACCGGTCTCTGCTAGCTTCGAATTTATCTTCAGCAGCTTCCTCACCTCTCTCTGCCTTCATAGAATTGAAGAGAATTAGGGCCTTGGAGTAGATAATGGCTCGGCTTAAAGGCACGTTGTGACTAGTAAAAGTTTTTCCATATCAGCAATAAGGTTACGATGTTTTCTTATAACTTTAGTGTTCATTGGTGTAGCACTTTTAATTTCCTGCAACACTATCTATTTTGAGTTCATTTAAAGTAAGAGCCTTATGATGTAATAACTTAAAAACACTTGAAACTTTGGAAAGTTTCCAGATGGAACCAAGAGAGACGTAGAGCTCATGGCAGCACCCAGTTTCACTTGTAGAAATAAAGATTATTATTATTATTATCATTACAGTATTATTATTATTATAAAACACTGTAGGAAGGGTGCTCCATATTTGTGTACGTATATGGTGTCGTCACCATGTCAGTGTTTTGGGTAGGCGGTCGGATTTATACATATTTGATATGTGTGCACTGGCTGTGTTGATACATGTACATCTTGTATTATGCATACAATTGTGAAGCATTTTACCCACAGTATAACCACGAAACACCTTATATTTTGTACAAGTTGTCTTCATATTGGTGCAGTAGAATAAATAACAGCAACACTTCAATTCTCACGCAATACGTACACTCTTTAGAGCGAATGATGCTATGAACGAAGGCATACGAAAGGAAAGTTTTTCTACAGTTACCCCCCCCCCAGTAATACTATACAGTAGGGCCCCGCTTTTTGGCGTTTCGCCTTACGCCGTTCCGTTAATATGGCGAGTTCAAATTATGACCAAAACTTTCTATACGGCGAGTGGTCTTTCAAATACGGCGTGTGCCACCCGGTTTGTTTACATTTTCCCTGAGCACATCTCTCTTTCTTTCAACACGTCGGCCATTTCCCACCGAGGCAGGGTGGCCCAAAAGGAAAAACGAAAGTTTCTCCTTTTACATTTAGTAATATATACAGGAGAAGGGGGTTACTAGCCCCTTGCTTCCGGCATTTTAGTCGCCTCTTACGACACGCATGGCTTACGGAGGAAGAATTCTATTCCACTCTTGGACACATTAAATGTCCTATTTTACGTCAATATAGACACTTTCATTAATCCATCTATGATATTTTCTTCAAAATTATATAAGAAACACGTTACATAGCATATAAACATGCTGTTTATATGATATGGAGGTGTGGTTGCCGGGCGGAGGGAAAACATTACGTAATACTAATAATAATCACTCTTTGGCACATTAAATGTCTTATTTTACATTATTATAGACATTTTCATTAATCCATCTATGATATTTTCTTCAAAATTATATAAGAAACATGTTACATAGCATATAAACATTTTATGTTTATATGGGTACCTGGGTGTTGGTCGATTGGTGTGGGTCGCATCCTAGGACAAAACTGACCTAATTTGCCCGAAATGCTCTGAATAAAAAGCGGCTTTCTATATCGTAGTACGTATGTCATTGATGTTAGCTTGGCCTGTATACCTAGTACATGTACAGTGGTCCCTCGACTTTCGGTCGGTCCGACTATCGGTGATTTTGAGTTTCGAGCGCTTTTTTCAGTCAATGTTTCCCTTGTCAACCGGTCATTCCCTCGACTATCGGTCCGTACCAGACCTGTCTGCCTGCCCGCGCTTGCGCGCCTCACCGTACAGGATGCCAGTCTAGCATTGTTTACCATTGAGAGAACATTACCCAGTGTGCTCATTCAAACATTTCACAATAAATTTATTGTGTTTATTGCTGGTTTAGTGATTGTCACTGTGAAATAAGAAGCTTCCTAGTGTCACCCCTGTGCCACTAGGAAGGTAGGGAGTGTAGCAGGGATGCAAGGAGTGTAGCAGGCATGCAGGGAGTGTAGCAGGCATGCAGGGAGTGTAGCAGGCATGCAAGGAGTGTAGCAGGCATGCAAGGAGTGTAGCAGGCATGCAGGGAGTGTAGCAGGCATGCAGGGAGTGTAGCAGGCATGCAGGGAGTGTAGCAGGCATGCAAGGAGTGTAGCAGGCATGCAGGGAGTGTAGCAGGCATGCAGGGAGTGTAGCAGGCATGCAAGGAGTGTAGCAGGCATGCAGGGAGTGTAGCAGGCATGCAGGGAGTGTAGCAGGCATGCAAGGAGTGTAGCAGGCATGCAAGGAGTGTAGCAGGCATGCAAGGAGTGTAGCAGGCATGCAGGGAGTGTAGCAGGCATGCAGAGTGTAGCAGGCATGCAGGGAGTGTAGCAGGCATGCAGGGAGTGTAGCAGGCATGCAGGGAGTGTAGCAGGCATGCAGGGAGTGTAGCAGGCATTCAAGGAGTGTAGCAGGCATGCAAGGAGTGTAGCAGGCATGCAGGGAGTGTAGCAGTCATGCAGGGAGTGAGGATTTTTCTTCCAAACACTAAGCCCTCCTTCCCCTGTTCTCCTCCCTATCTTCCCGATGCCAGCAACTCTCTTCAATAAAGGTAAGTAAATGTTATTTTAAATGTTTAATTATAAATTTATTACTTTATATATGTACGTATTTATAATTGTTTTGTTTATGTAAAAGTATAGTTAATCTTCACAAAATGAATTTTTTGTGAATATTTTTGGGTGTCTGGAACGGATTAATTTTTTTTTTTTTCAACAAGTCGGCTGTCTCCCACCGAGGCAGGGTGACCCAAAAAAAAAGAAAATCCCCAAAAAGAAAATACTTTCATCATCATTCAACACTTTCACCACACTCATACATAATCACTGTCTTTGCAGAGGCGCTCAGATACGACAGCTGAGAATAGTCCCTCCCAGCTGTCACTATCCCAGACCCCTCCTTTAAAGTGCAGGCATTGTACTTCCCATTTCCAGGACTTAAGTCCAACTAAATCAATTAACTGGTTTCCCTGAATCCCATCACAAAATGTTACCCTGCTCACACTACAACAGATCGTCATGTCCCAAAAACCATTCGTCTCCATTCACTCCTATCTAACACGCTCACACATGCTTGCTGGAAGTCCAAGCCCCTCGCCCACAAAACAACCTTTACCCCCTCCCTCCACCCTTTTCTAGGACGACCCCTACCCCGCCTTCCTTCCCCTACAGATTTATACGCTCTCCAAGTCATTCTACTTTGATCCATTCTCTCTAAATGACCAAACCACTTCAACAACCCCTCTTCAGCCCTCTGACAAATACTTTTAGTAACTCCACACCTTCTCCTAATTTCCACATTACTAAAGCTTACTAAAAAGAAAAAGGATTAATTGTATTCACATTATTTCTTATGGGAAATAAGGTTTCGACTTTCGAAATTTTCGAGTTAAGGTCTAGCTCCTGGAATGGATTATGACTGAAAGTCGAGGGACCACTGTACTTGTAGAAATAAAGATATTATATTATATACTATGGAGGTGAGGTAGCCGGGTGGAGGGAAAACATTACGTCACTCCCCTTAATACATAACGCTTTTGTTTACAATTCTCGGCATGAATTATTCATTACTTCTCCCTTTGTTTATGATGGCATCTAAAGGTAGTTGATAGAAATGATTAAACTCAGTGAACATGTTATGTCGATAGTAATAATATGGTTCTGGGCCACATGTAGATAGGTGTAGGTATGTACGTAGCCCAGGCGGACTACATACTTACATTATTATTATAACCGATAATTATACTTATGTGTACCTGTACCTAAGTAAACTTACACATGTTAATATAGACATTTTGCTTAATCCATCTAAATACACCCCACAATAGAATAAATTAACATAAATATGAGATGTAGTAGCCAGGCACTTTTAGGACTTGTGGTAGCCAGGCGACTTGTAGGACTTATAGTAGCCAGGCGACTTGTAGGACTTGTGGTAGCCAGGCTACTTGTAGGACTTGTAGTAGCCAGGCTACTTGTAGTCCAACATCAGATAAAATGTGTACACTATAATATTACTGGGGTTAACTAGAAAATTACTCCTTTCGTATGCCTTCACTCAGGGCGTCATTTCTTCTAAAAATGGTGTTACATGAGAATGGGAGTGTTTCTATTTATTCTGCTGTGTCAACGAGGAGACTTGTACACAGTGTAAAGTGACGAAAACCCTACGTGTTCGCCTGGTTTGTTTACATTACATGTGAGTGGGGAGGGGTGGGGATGGCTGCCCATACTTCCTAAACCTGACTTCCTACAAATAAAACTCACCTCTCACCCTACATTAACACTACAAATATTTTAAGGTAAGTAATGAGTGTACTGTAAAGGCATTTTATCGCTCTAGGGCGCTTAATGTCGTAGTAGGTGGGAGTGGCCAGGCAGGATGCCATACGTCCCACACGACTTTCTACAAATAAATACTTTTCACCTCTCACCCTACATTAAGACCATTAAGACTACAAATATTTTAAGGTAAGTAATGAGTGTACTGTATATGCATTGTATCACTCTAGGGCGCTTTAAGCATCGTAGTATAGTATGTGTGGGTGGGGTTTCCAGGAGGGCTACCATACCTACCACACCTGACTTCTTACAGTAAATACTACTCACCTTTTGCCCTACATTAAGACTACAAATATTTTGAGGTAAATAATGAGTGTACTGTGTGTGTATTTTACTTTTTAAAGCCTAGTTCTATTGCTAACTTAATATATGTTAGTGTAAACTGGTTATCTGGTACGTATTTATATGCATTTATAAATGAAAAAAAAAATGGAGTTCTGCTTTCCGGCAGTAGCCTGGAACCTAACCTGCATATAAGTGGGGCCCAACTGTACAGTAGAGTCCCACTTTATGGGATTTTGCCTTAATACGCCTTAATTTTGCTAATACGGACATTTCAAATTATGACCAAAACTCGCTATATAGCTCCCCCCCCCACATGACTAATATGGTCACCACGTGTCACCTGGTTTGTTTACATTCTCCGTGAGCACGACTCTCCATCATGTCTGGAAACTTTCCAGAATTTCAAGTATTTTAAAGTTATTTCATATTTTATATATACAGTGGACCCTCGGTTTTCGTACAGCATAAAACTCGAACAATTATGTAAGTGTATTTTTTGTAAGTGTATTTTTGGGGGTCTGAAACAATTAATCTAATTTACATTCGTCGTTATGGGAACAAATTCATTCGGTAACGGCACTCGAACAGCATTCTGGAAAGAATTATTGACGAAAACTAAGGGTCCACTGTACAGTGGTACCCCAAGTTTCGTACAACTTTTGTAAGTGTATTTTTGGGGTCTGAAACGGATTAATCTAATTTACATTATTCCTTATGGGAACAAATTCGTTCAGTAACGGCACTCAAACAGCCTTCTGGAATGAATTATGGCTGAAACTTGGGATATCACTGTACTCTGATAATTATACTTATGTGTACCTGTACCTAAATAAACTTACACACTGTGCTGGCATGCAGGTACACATTAAACTCATTAAGAGTGTCTTATTAGTCTTGAAGATGCCATATTAATAATGATAATAATAATAATAAGCAATAATAATCACTGAGGTGCATTAAATGTCATATACAGTGGACCCCCGAGTTTCGGTCATAATTCATTCCAGAAGGCTGCTCAAGTGCCATTACCGAACGAATTTACTCCCTTAAGGAATAATGTCAAGTAGGTTAGTCCATTTCAGACTCCCAAAAATACACTTACAAAAGCACTTACATAATTGTTTGATTTCCGAGGTGACCGAAACTCGGGGGTCCACAGTATTACGTTAATATATACAGCACTTGAGAAAAAAGAAGTCCCACTGGGAATCTTCATTGATCTCCGCAAAGCTTTTGATACAGTCGACCATGATTTACTGCTCACAAAATTAGCACACTATGGTATAAGGGGGCACCCACTCAACTACCTAAAATCATACCTCACCAACAGAAGCCAATACGTGTACACAAATGGAGCGAACTCTTCCACACAACCAATTACAGTCGGAGTCCCTCAAGGAAGTGTCCTGGGGCCACTCCTATTCCTCATTTACATAAATGACCTACCGAATGCATCACAACTACTCAAACCCATTTTATTTGCAGATGACACAACATATGTCTTCTCTCACCCAAATCCAGTTATACTGGCCAACACTGTTAATGCCGAATTACAGAAAATATCAACATGGATGACGACTAACAAGCTTACTCTCAATACTGACAAGACCTACTTCATACAGTTTGGAAGCAAAGTCACAAATGTTCCACTTAACATAACACTTAATGGTACACCTATCACAAGATTCACAGAGGGAAAATTCCTAGGAATCCACCTTGACAGTAGCCTTAAATTCCAAACACATATACAACAAATTTCCAAGAAAATCTCGAAGACAGTAGGCATATTATCAAAGATACGCTATTATGTACCTCAATCAGCTCTCCTTGCACTATATCATTCACTTATCTACCCGTATCTCACCTATGGAATCTGTGCATGGGGATCAACAACGTTAAATCACCTTAGACCACTCATAACACAACAAAAGGCCGCAGTCAGAATGATAACAAATTCCCACTCTAGACAGCATACTCCACCAATATTCAAAAGTCTCAAACTACTCACCGTAAAGAACATTCATACTTACTCTTGTGCCTACTACATATATAAAACTTTACACTCTAATATAAACCCTCTGCTCAAAACTCTCCTCACCAACTTTAATAGGACCCATGACCACAACACACGACACAGATCACTTTTTGATATACCCCGTGTTCATATCAACCTATGTAAAAATTCTATGCACATAAAGGGCCCCAGAATCTGGAATTCATTACCAGTAAATATTAAGATAATCTTGTCTGAAAATCAATTTAAGACTCAACTCAAAACCACCTACTCACCCAAACCTAAATGATCATGCTATAAACTACTTTGAAAAATGCTCATTGTTACTTTCCTATACGATAATCTCAATTTTTAATAATATGTTACTATTATGTTACCCCCTACTCATATTATAAGTTAATGTCAAAAATGCTCAATGTTATTTTCCTTAAGATAATCTCAATTCCATATTATCATTCAAGAATCTCAACACCTGTAACAATCTAAGATCTAATATCATTATATAATAATTTAAACAGTAAAATTTCATCATATTGTAATTTTGAAAATAATTTTTAACTAGAATAAACTCAATAAATTTCTCTAATATTAAGTACATAGTTTTAAGGACTAGAATAAGCTGCCCCTAATGCCATGGCATGTCAGTGGCTCTCCTTGCACTCAATTTACATTGTAACTTCCGATACCCATGTAACCTGCAATGAAATAAAATTTGTTTGTTTGTTTGTTTGTTTGTTTGTTTGATTTTTATTAATCCATCTATATTTTTTTCAAAATTACATAATATACTACGTAACACATAAACATGATAAATACACCCATAGTAGAATAAATTAACATAACGAGAAGTTTTTCCAGTCGTCTTGTCGGAGTATCGGAAAGAATAACGTTTTCTCTAGTTCAACACCATTACTGAGTGTAACTGTAGAAAATTATTCGTTTCGTATGCCTTCACTCAGAACGTCATTAGGATAGGATAGGATTTTGTTTGGATTTTTAACCCTGGAGGGTTAGCCACACAGGATAACCCAAGAAAAGCAGTGCATCATCGAAGGACTGTCTGTCTTATTTCCAATTGGGTCCTCAATCTTGTCTCCCAGATTGGAACCCACACCAGTCGACTAACACCTACTTGCTAGGTGAAGAGGATGAATGTTTCCACCCGGCCAGGAATCCTAGCCGGGCCTTCAGAGTGTGAAGCGAGAGGTTTTTGCTACCAAACCATGGTGTGTTACATGAGAATGGGAGTGTAGCTTTTTATTCATTTTACTGTACCAACATGGAGATAACTTGTACACAATGTAAGGTGTTTGTATAATCCCTTTGAGGGTCAAGACCCCTGCTCGCAAACTCGAAGAAATTAAAAAAAATTCTTATGAAATGATGGAACCTTTTTCCAAAAATAATGAAACCAAAGTATGAAATTTGATGGAAAACTTATGGAATTACGTTCTCGAAGTTAACGGTTGTTGCGATATTTGCACATCTACGATTTTGCCCACTTTGAACATTATTTTGGGCCAATTCCATTGTTCCAGTCGACCAAACTCATAGCTGTTTAGCTAGAACTCCTTTTATTCTATCGATTGAGTACAAGAAACCGCCCATTTACCTATTTTAAGTACCCAATAAAGTGATCAGAAATTACTAATATGGCCAATTTCACACAAAATTCAAGAAAGGTTAATTTTCAAAATAGGGTCCAGTATAAACAATGCAGACATTCCTGGCACTAAAAAACCTCTCTGGAGTGGCTTTGGCTACCCAGGTTTTCCCATGGTTTGGATATAATAATACAGTGGTACCGGTTTGATGGTCCCAAACTCACCCTTTATGTAAGTTTATTTTTAAATGCTTTTGTAAGTGTAATTTGGGGTTCTAAAGGACTAGTCTATTTTACAACATTTTGAGATAAATTCGTTTGGAATGGCATGAACAGCATTCTGGAATGAAAAAATATCGTAAACCGGGGTACCACTGTAATAATAATAATAATAATTTTTATTTCATTGCAATTTTACATAGAGATTTACATAGAAGTGCAAAGAGAGCCACTGACATGCCAGGGCATAACGGGCAGCTTAATCTAAAAACTTATGGACTATGTACATAATATTGGATAGATTGATGGGAATTTGATTTGCTTAAACATTGGGCAGATTACAATATGATGATATTTCATTTGGCAAATTATAATATGGTGACACTACATTGCAGCAAGTGTTTAGTAGGATGGTAGTTAATAGTAAAAATTGAAATTATTTTTGGGAAAATGACATTGAGTATTTTTTTAAAGTAATTTACAGAATGCGTATTTAGTTTATGGTGAGTAGGTGGTAATATTACAATGCTATAATAGTACAAATTGAGATTATCTTATAGGAAAAAAATACTGAGCATTTTTTAAAGTAATATTATCGTACATAATAATAATAAAAATGGAATTTTCTTATAGGAGAAATAACAATTGAGTATTTTTTGAGTATGAGTATTTAGGTAAGGGTGAGGAGGTGGCTTTTGAGAAGAGTCTTAAAATGACTCTCAGACAAGGTTATTTTTGTATTTTCTGGTAATGAGTTCCAGAATCTGGGGCCCTTTATGTGCATTGAATTTTTACATAGGTTGCTATGGATGTGGGGTACATCAAAATGTGATCTGTTTCTTGTGTTATGGTCATGGGTCCTATTAAGGTTGGTGAGGAGAATTTTGAGTGGAGGGTTTATATTAGAATGTAGAGTTCTATGTATGTAGTAGGCACAATTATAAGTGTGAATGTTCTTTATGGTGAGTAGTTTTAGGCTTTTGAATATTGGTGGAGTATGCTGTCTAAAGTGGGAATTTGTTATCATTCTGACTGCAGCCTTTTGCTGGGTTATGAGTGGTCTAAGGTGATTTAATGTTGTAGATCCCCATGCACAGATTCCATAAGCGAGATAAGGGTAGATGAGTGAGTGGTATAGTGCAAGGAGAGCTGGTTGAGGTACATAGTAGCGTATCTTAGATAATATGCCTACTGTCTTTGAGATTTTCTTGGAAATTTGTTGTATATGTGTTTGGAATTTAAGGCTGCTGTCAATGTGTATACCTAGGAATTTTCCCTCTGTGAGTCTTGTGATAGGTGAACCGTTTAGTGTTATGTTTAGTGGAACATTTTTACCTCTGTTTCCAAACTGTATAAAGTAGGTCTTGTCAGTATTTAGAGTCAGTTTATTGGTCGTCATCCATATTGATATTTTATGTAATTCTGCATTAACAGTATTGGCCAGTATGACTGGATTAGGGTGAGAGAAAACATATGTTGTGTCATCTGAAAATAAAATGGGTTTGAGTAGTTGAGATGCATTAGGTAGGTCATTGATGTAAATGAGAAATAAGAGTGGACCCTGTACACTTCCTTGAGGGACTCCGACTGTAATTTGTTGTGTTGAAGAGTTCGCTCCATTAGTATACACATATTGGCTTCTGTTACTGAGGTAAGACTTTATGTAGTTGAGCGAGTGCCCTCTTATACCGTAGTGTGCTAGTTTTGTAAGCAGTAAATCATGATCGACTGTATCAAATGCTTTTCGTAGATCAATGAAGATTCCCAGTGGAACTTCTTTCTTCTCAAGTGCGGTGTATATTAACTCTAGCATGTGTATAATGGCATCATTTGTGTTTTTGTTGGTCCTGAATCCGAACTGACTGGGGTCGAGTACATTGTGTGAGATGAGATAGGAATAGATCTGCCTATGAATTAATTTTTCAAAGATTTTTGAGAGGAGTGGTAAATTAGATATTGGATGTTCTGTGTTGTCTTGTACCCTTTAGGTGGTGTGCCTGGCAATATAGGTTATAGCACTGTCTTTCCTGAACTGATGAGTGGCACATTTCAGGGTGGAAAAGCTTACAGAAATGGAGGTTGCATTTTCCTGTTGTCATTTGGGCATGGCATTTTCTGGGGTGGTCAAAGTTGCATGTCCCATCTGTTTTCCCAGATATTCCATGCCTGCAGATACCAAGTGCATAGTATTTGCATAGGCCTGGTTTCTGTTTGCCTTGGTTTTTTGTGACTGTGTTCCCTATTGTATTCCCTACTGGTGCATGTTTTTCTGTCTTATTTCTATCTTCAGCACTAGTGCTGATAGTGGAGCCTTCATCAGTTGTTTCTGGTAGTTTATCTTCAATATTTCTCGGGGCATCCCCGTGGTATTGCTAGTTTGTAACATTGGTTTTTGTATGACCTTGTCTACACCTGTTTCCCCAATAGGCTTGCATCCTGGCAGTGCCTTTTCCTCCTGCATGATGTAGGTCCTCTTTGGCATTTTCTTCCAAAAAGAGGCCTGTTTCATCACAATTGAACACTTGTTGGGGGACGAATCCTTCAACCTCTACAAACTCCTTGAATTCATCAACGAATTCTTCGGCCGCACATTTGTCTGAACTTGCAGCCCCACCATGCTTTACAATACCGTGTATGCCACTACGCTTCTTAAATCTGTTGAACCAGCCTCTGCTGGCCTTAAATTCACTAACAGCAGCACTCATTCCAGGCATTTTCTTTACGAGATCCGCATGCAACTGCCTTGTCTTTTCGCAAATGATCGACTCCACAACACTATCTCCCTCTAACTGTTTTTCATTGATCCACACCAACAACAACTTCTCCACATCTTCAATTGTTTGTGATCTCTGTTTCGTTAGCATATTCCTTGATTTCTACTTTCTTTGTCAGGATGGAACATAATGTTGATTTCGACTTCCCATACATCCTGGCAAGCTCGGCTAAACATACACCACCTTCGTATTTTTCTACAATCTCTTTCTTGAATTCTATCGTGTTTCTCACCTTCTTTACCAAATCTTTAAATGGGCTGCAGAAAACAATATGAAGTTCAATGATGAGAAATTTCAATTACATACTCAGATATGGAAAACGTGAGGAAATTAAAATCTCATCGGAGTACAAAACAAATTCCAACCACACAGTAGAGCGAAAAACTAATATCAAAGACCTGGGAGTGATCATGTCAGAGGATCTCACCTTCAAGGACCAAAACACCGTAGCAATCGCGTCTCCTAGAAAAATGAGAGGATGGATAATGAGAACCTTCAAAACCAGGGATGCCAAGCCCATGTTGACACTTTTCAGGTCGCTTGTTCTATCTAGGCTGGAATATTGCTGCACACTACCTGCACCTTTCAAGGCAGGTGAAATTGCTGACCTAGAAAATGTGCAGAGAACCTTCACGGCACGCATAACTGCGATAAACCACCTCAATTACTGAGAATGCTTAAAGTTCCTAAACCTGTACACCCTAGAACGCAGGCGGGAGAGATACATTATTATATCTTCTTTCTTTCAACACGACGGCCATTTCCCACCGAGGCAGGGTGGCCCAAAAGGAAAAACGAAAGTTTCTCCTTTTACATTTCTTTCTTTCTTTCTTTCAACACGTCGGCCGTTTCCCACTGAAGTGGGGTGGCCCTAAAGGAAAAAATGAAAGTTTCTCCTTTTACATTTAGTAATATATACAGGAGAAGGGGTTACTAGCCCCTTGCTCTTGGCATTTTAGTCGCCTCTTACGACACGCATGGCTTACGGAGGAAGAATTGTATTCCACTTCCCCATGAAGAGCATTATTATATACGTACACGTGGAAAATTCTAGAGGGATTAGTACCAAACTTGCACAAGAGAGTCACTCCCTACGAAAGCAAAAGACTCGGCAGGCGATGTAACATCCCCCCAATGAAAAGCAGGGAAGCCACTAGCACGTTGAGAGACAGAGACAACACAATAAGTGTCAGGGGCCCAAGACTGTTCAACTGCCTCCCAGCATACATCAGGGGGATTACCAACAAACCCATGGCTGTCTTCAAGCAGGAACTGGACAGGCACCTAAAGTCGGTACCTGACCAGCCAGGCTGATGTTCGTACGTTGGTCTGAGTGCGGGCAGCAGTAACAGCCTGGTTGATCAGGCTCTGATCCAACATGAGGCCTGGTCACAGACTAGGCCGCAGGGGCGTTGACCCCTGGAACTCTCTCCAGGTATACTCCAGGCTAAAACTCTACTCAGTGCCAGCAAGAACATACAGTGGACCCCTGGTTTTCGTGATTTTTTCATTCCATAATGCTGTTCAAGTGCCATTACCAAACGAATTTATTCCCATAAGGAATAATGTAAAGTAGACTGTTATGTTATTTTCCCTTATTTATCATCAAGGTTCTACATGTACTAGCATAGGGTATTTACTTAAAAGGTCTTAGGGTAAAAGGAGGACATTATTAGGCTAAAAGATACTTACTCAGGTTTAGCTGCTGCATCTGAAACTTATTGGTCCTTTCACATTCCTCTTAAAGGTTATTTAAACCAACATTATAAAAATAGAGCTATATTAAGAAGTATATACATATAATGTACAGGTCTCCACTCCTAAACATATAAACAGCCTTACCCAAAACACATGGCTCAGCTGCCACCTTCAACTCTCTTTTTCTCAACATTTCTTAACCCTCCAGTGTCTTGATACACTGAAGATCACTGAATGTCATAGTAACATCGATCTACAATCCTTCCCATTACCTTTTGGGCACTCATTCAGCCCTGAAGCCAAGATAAGATCAGCACCTACAACCCCAGCTCACTCCAGCCGCCATTGTTCTCAGGAAGAGCATTGTGGGAAAACAACAGTCTCTCTAAGCTCCTCCCCCTTAAACAAGAACACATCACTTTGCATATCCTCTCAACATATCTTATGTTATTACAATGAGACATGCAACTTATAATTAATTAGTTAATAATATGTGTGCATTATTTATATAACCTATTATATTGAGAAAATCAGTTTAATCAGCTCTTAAGCTTTTAAGGCTGGCCAAGCCTTTTAAACTCTCCTGAGCAGTACTGCTGATTAATTCAATATAATTAGGCATTCATGTTATTTAATTACAACAATACATGCTGGGTTCCAATAGCCCCCATAACAAGTCCATAATACCCCATAACATAGACTAGTCCTTTTAGACCCCCAAAAATACACTTATAAAAGCACTTAAAAATATACACTTACATAAAAGGGCGAGTTTTGAGCAGGACGAACACCGGGGGTCCACTGTATAATGTTAGATCACTGAGTAAACACTATGATGACCTCCTTGCACTGTTTAAGTCTAAATGCTAATATAACTCTCATTATTCTTACTGAAACCTGGCTCAAACATGACTTGACAGACATATTTGCCTTACCTGGTTACACAGCCATACATAACTGCAGGCCTGACCAACTAGGAGGAGGCACTGCTATCTACTACTCTGATGAACTAGAATGTATGAAATTTACTTGCACCAGGGATTACAATGGTGAATACATATTTGCTAAATTCACATCAAAAAACCTAAAAAAATTGTAACACTTGGAGCAGTCTACAGATTGCCACACACAAATACTTACACTTTTAGTGATAACCTTAGAAGCATGATAACTGAGTCAGAGTTGAATAAACACCAGGAGACTTTAACATAAACCTCATCCAAGCAGCTGACCCTACAGTAGCTGATTTCACAAACATTATGAACAACTGCTTGCTATTACCATTTATAACTAAGCCAACAAGAATCTCTGAAACAAGTGCCTCATTACTTGACCATATCTGGACCAACACTATATCTCCACTACAAGCAGGTATAATCACAGATAGCACTACAGACCACTACCCCATTTCTCATAACCAACTTGTGTAAATTGCCTCAAGACTTGTGTAAGATCTCTTTTCACCTACATGATGAGTCATCAGTAAATAATTTAATATTAGTTCTATTCATTGCCAGATTTAAGTAGTGGGGGGCCCGGGGCCCAGTTTGGTGAGGGGCCCATTGCAATAAAAAGGTCTAACTCTAATGGTTAGAAGACTTTTAAGTTTCTCCTTGGAAAACTTTCGTCACTCTCAATATACTTACCATCCTTTTCAGATGGAGAAATGAAACAATAAATTGGATTTATAGTGTATTTTAGCACCCTTTCAGTTCATTTGCAAGTGTAACTCAAAAGAAATCTACAGAGTTATGAGGAGTTATCTTCAGTGGAAAAGTCTCTGATGACTCCATCAAAATCCAACGTGCGCAGGATGTCGGATTCTATGTTCATGATCGTCAGGTTCACAAGCCGCCCTTGCTTCATGTTCGTTCGTAGCCGGTTCTCACTCCCACACTGTTGTTCACATACTGACCCAATCAAGCAGTCATTCATACTGCAGCACCCTGCACACCCAGGATGAGGATGTGCCGTGAGTCATCCTCGTGTCATGCAGCTGACGACTCGCTTACACCGATGATGCATCACCAGTGATCAGATGACTCAACATGACAATTCCACCACAATTCAAACTCTTGCATACATTTTCTCTTTTTGCAATCTATTCAATTATCAGTATAATTGTCATAATATTTTTTTATCATTTGGTGGGGAGCCCCATTTGGTGGGGAGCCTGGGCCCATGGCCTTGGCAGAGAGAGCTAGCAGGCAGCCATAATATTGACGAAGGTGTCAAAATTTTTTTACATAAAACCCAAAACCTCTATAATATGCATGCCTTTTAATTTTCTCAAATTCTACATATTTTCAGAAATTTGATGGAACTGTCACCACCTTACAAGTTCTTGAATCAAATAATTTTACCCAAGATTTAGAACAAGCTTTTGAGCAGAGTTTGTGTGGCCATAACAAGAAACTAGTAATCCAGCCAGATTCTAATTTCTCAACATTCATCCTAAATCAGGTAAAATATGTTAGTCTGTTGAATAAATATTTATTTATTGTCCTTGATTAATACTGTAATGGTGGATACCAGGAGTATACCTGGAGAGGGTTTTGGAGGGTTCAATGCCCCCCCGGCCCGGTCTGAGACCAGGCCTTGATTTGAAGAAAATTTTAATCATACAGAATTATTAAAAATTCTCACAAAATAACAATGAAGATTAAAGCTTAGATCACAATCTATGATTTTTTGTTTTATTGTAATTTCATAAATTACCATTTAACCTTCTACAACTTGTCAATTGCAGATTTTTATTTTCAGTGAGTAATCTTGTAACTTGTATCATATTTTAAACTTCCTGCCAATACATTGTACTATACCCATTAGCAAAGAAAAAACTATGTACAGTGGACCCTCGGCTAACAAACAAAATTCATTCCAGAAGCCTGCTCAAGTGCCATTACCGAACGAATTTACTTCCTTAAGAAATAATGTCACGTAAGTTAGTCTATTTCAGACCCCCAAAAATACACTTCCACAAGCACTTACAATATTATACTTACATAATTGTACGATTTCTGGGGTGTTCGTTAGCCGGGGGTCCACTGTATTCAATTAGCATTAAGTAACCTAGTCCTAGTATAAGTATGACTGAAATTCTGTTCATGCTATAAACTTTCATATTATTGAAATAATTTGAAATTTTTTGAAAATTATTATTATTATTATTATTATTATTATTATTGTTATTAATACTTCTGCTGTCTCCCACCAAGGTAGGGTGACCTAACAAAGGAGAAAACATTTCACTTTTACTCATTCAATCACTGTTTTTCCAAAAGTGTGCTGACATTACAGTTCAGATGATCTAGAGTGCAGGCACTGTAATTCACACCTGCAGTACTCTAACCTGGCTAGCCAGTTTCCCTGAATCCCTTCATAAATGTTACCTTCCTCACACTCCAACAGCACATTGTCATAAATATTCACTTGCCTCCACTCCTATCTAACATGCTCACACATGCCTGCTGGATGTCCAAACCCTTTGCATGCAAAACCTCCTTTTCTCCCTCCAACTTTTTCTAGGAATACACCTACCCTCCAAGTCATCCTATATTGCTCCATCCTCTCTAAATGCCCAAACCACCTTGACAGTCCCTTTTCAGCTCTCTGGATAATACTTTTAGTAACCCTGCACCTCCTTCTAATCTCCAAATTACAAATTCTCTGCATAATATTTACACCACACATTGCCCTCAGACACGACATCTCCACTACCTCCAGCCTCCTTGTTACAACATTCACAGTTCATGTTTCACACCCATATATGAGTGTTAGTACTACTATGCTCTCATACATTTCTATTTTTGCCTCCATGGATAACGTTTTTGTCTCTACAGATACCTCAGTGCACCATCCTTGTTACAACATTCACAGTTCATGTTTCACACCCATATATGAGTGTTAGTACCACTATGCTCTCATACATTTCTATTTTTGCCTCCATGGATAACGTTTTTGTCTCTACAAATACCTCAGTGCACCATCCACCTTTTTCCACTGATCAGTTTTATTGTTCACCGCATCTTTCATAGGCCCATCTGCTGACAGGTCCACTCACAAATATCTGAGCACATTCACTTCTTCCATACTCCCTCCTTCCAATCTGATATCCAGTCTTTCATTACTTAAAATTTTCATTGCACTCATCACCTTGCTCTTTCCTATGTTCACTTTTAATTTTTTTCTTTTACATTCCCTCCCAAATTCTTCCATCAACCTTTGCAACTTCTCTTCAGAATCTCCCAAAAGCACAGTGTCATCGGCAAAAAGCAAATGTGACTTCTCCCACTCTGTATTAGATTCTGTACATTTTAATCCCACACCTCTCCCCAACACCCAGACCATGGGAAACAAAAGAGGGGAGCCATAACCTCTCCAGAAAAGGTTATTTAGTGCCAGGAAGAAAAAAAGACTGGCAAGAAATGACAAATCCTACACCAACTGAAAACACTTCTGGAGCAGAGGCACAGTCGTTGGCCTCCACTCCAAAACAACAGATATTAATACCAGCAAACAAAATCCCCCTAAATTCCATCAATATAACGACATTTATCTTTGCAAACATGCATTGTCTAAAGCCATCAACAAACAACAAAATATGTACCTTACATCAAGGGACTGCTCATGGAGTCAAATGCAATGTTTGCAGCTTTCACAGAGACCCACATAAAGGATCATTTTGACAATGAAATATGGATCCCAGGCTATAACCTATTCAGATGCAACAGACTAAACAGGCAACAAGGGGGGGTTGGATTGTACATCACAGAGTTACTCATTTGCTCAGAACTACTAAACACCTCAAATGATGTAGTTAAAGTTAACGCTTCCCAACAATTCCAGGAACAGCTTTTGAAAATTGACCACTGTCTGGAAAATCTCCCAACTCATCCCCCAAATATCTTGCTACTGGAGGATTTCATCTGGAGACACCTAAAATGGAGGAGTGTAGCAAATAATGTTTTAGCAAAGATCACCTCAGGAGGCAGCTCAGATGAAAATTCACACACACACGAGCTATTAAATCTCTGCACCAGATTCACCTTAAACCAGCATATATTAGAGCCTACATAAAACCCAAAACCTCTATAATATGCATGCCTTTTAATGGAACCCAATGGAAATAAGTCACTCTGTCTGACTTTTTTGGGTTATCCTAGGTTTTCTACACATATATTCTACTATGTATGATAATCTATGTAACTGTATTTGTGTATACCTGAATAAACTTACTTACTTACTTATTAAAATACGCTGGACCTCATCTTCACTAACAATGATGATCTGATACATAATACCATATCAAAGATATCAGATAACATAATAGAGGTACAGACATGTACCTCTATTACCTCTATTGGAAAGATATCCTAAACAACATGGATCCAAACCTTTGCCTAGAAAAAATTAACTTTGTGGCACTTGACGTCTGCTCAAGGCACATTCCATTAAAAAAAAAGAAAGAGAAGATGTAAACTAGAAAGAGAGAGACGCTTCCTATACAGGCGAAGGCGAAGAATCACAGAGCTGCTGAGAGGGGCCAATATGTCTGAAATACGAAGGGAGGCACTGGTCAGAGAAATAGCAGATATCGAACTTAAGCTTATGGAATCTTACAGGAGACAAGAATTTCAAGAAGGACTTAAAGCCATAAAGGAAATTGAAAGAAACCCAAAATTCTTCTTCTCTCATGCCAAATCTAAGGGAAAAACAACATCCAGTATATGACCCCTGCTACCCAATACTACTCAGTGTTCAGCGAGCTGTTAACCAGACTAAAGGTTGAAAATCAAAATGAATTTTTTATGACTGACATCCAAAATTTGTTCATTTCAAAACTCTCCGATATTATCCTAACACCACAAGACTTTGAAAAGGCAGTTAATGACATGACCATGCACTCTGCCCCATGCCTGGACTTGTGGAACTTCATGTTCATCAAGAACTGCAAGAAGCCCATGTCACGTGCCTTCAGCATTCTCTGGAGAGGGAGCATGAACACAGGGGTCATCCCACACTCACTAAAAAACAACAGACATAGCCCCAATCTGCAAAGGTGGCAGTAAAGCAATTGCAAAAAACTACAGACTGATAGCGCTAACATCCCATATCATAAAAATCTTTGAAAGGGTTCTAAGAAACAAGATCGTCAACCACCTAGATACCCATCAGTTACACAACCCAGAGCAACATGGGTTTAGAGCAGGTCGCTCCTGCCTGTCCCAGCTACTGGACCATTATGACAAGGGCCTGCAGATGGAGTATACACAAACTCTGCGAAAGTCTTCGACAAGTGCGACCACGGTGTAATAGTACACATTTTTTTTTTTTTTTTCAACAAGTCGGCCGTCTCCCACCGAGGCAGGGTGACCCAAAAAGAAAGAAAATCCCCAAAAAGAAAATACTTTCATCATCATTCAACACTTTCACCACACACATACATAATCACTGTCTTTGCAGAGGAGCTCAGATACGACAGCTGAGAATTGTCCCTCCCAGTGCAGGCATTGTACTTCCCATTTCCAGGACTCAAGTCCAACTAAATCAATTAACTGGTTTCCCTGAATCCCTTCACAAAATGTTACCCTGCTCACACTCCAACAGATCGTCATGTCCCAAAAACCATTCGTCTCCATTCACTCCTATCTAACACGCTCACACATGCTTGCTGGAAGTCCAAGCCCCTCGCCCACAATACCTCCTTTACCCCTTCCCTCCAACCTTTTCTAGGACGACCCCTACCCTGCCTTCCTTCCCCTACAGATTTATACGCTCTCCAAGTCATTCTACTTTGATCCATTCTCTCTAAATGACCAAACCACCTCAACAACCCCTCTTCAGCCCTCTGACAAATACTTTTAGTAACTCCACACCTTCTCCTAATTTCCACATTCCGAATTTTCTGCATAATATTTACACCACACATTGCCCTTAGACAGGACATTTCCACTGCCTCCACCCTCCTCCTCACTGCAGCATTTGCAACCCATGCTTCACACCCATATAAGAGTGTTGGTACGACTATACTTTCGTACATTCCCTTCTTTGCCCCCATGGATAACGTTTTTTGTCTCCACAGATACCTCAATGCACCACTCACCTTTTTTCCTTCATCAATTCTATGGTTAACCTCATCCTTCATAAACCCATCCGCTGACACGTCAACTCCCAAATATCTGAAAACATTTACTTCTTCCATAATCCCTCTCTCCAATGTGATATCCAATTTTTCTTTATTTAAATCGTTTGATACCCTCATCACCTTACTCTTATCTATGTTCACTTTTAACTTTCTACCTTTACACACACTCACACATAATGCATGATAAAGGAATAACAGGTAAAGTTGTTAGATGGATCTATAACTTTCTAACAAATAGAACACAAAGAGTAATAGTAAGCAAGAGTAAAGTCTGAGGCAGCTTCAGTGAAAAGCTCTGTTCCACAAGACACAGTACTCGCTCCCATCCTATTCTTCATCCTCATATCTGACATAAACAGACATGTAAGACATAGCTCCATGTCTTCCTCTGCGGATGACACCCGAATTGCCATGACAGTGTCTTCCATTGAAGACACTGCAAGACTCCAAGTGGACATCAACCAAATCTTTAAATGGGCCGCAGAAAATATTATGAAGTTCAATGAAGAGAAAATTCAACTATTCAGGCGAAATTGCTGACCTGGAGAATGTGCAGAGAACTTTCACGGCACACATAAGTATGATAAAGCACCTAAATTACTGGGAACGGTTGAAGTCACTTGATTTGTATTCCCTGGAATGCAGGAAAGAAAGAAACAGGATAATATACACTTGGAAAATCCTAGAGGGGTTAGAACCAAACTTGCACACGAAAATTACTCCAAATGAAAGCAAAAGACTCAGCAGGAGATGTAACATCATCCCAGTGAAAAGCAGGGACACCACAAGTACGCTAAGAGACAATAAGTATCAGGGGCCCAAGACTGTTCAACTGCCTCCTAACATACATAAGGGGGATTACCAATAGATCCCTGGCTGTCTTCAGGAAGGCACTGGGCAGGCACCTAAAGTCAGTACCTGACCAGCCGGGCTGTGGTTCTTAAGTTGGTTTGCATGCGGCCAGCAGTAACAGCCTGGTTGATCAGACCCTGATCCATTATGAGGCCTGGGCATGGACTGGGTCATGGGAGCGTTGACCCCTGAAACCCTCTCCCCCAGTATTATTGCATATTTTTCTTTCGAAAGCCTTCATAATTCTTTCTCCTTTACCAGGCCAGCAGTGATCTTCCATCTTTCAACCAGCACTGGATGGTTGGTCTTCAGATTGAAGGTACTGAAGATGGAGCTAACATCTTAGCACTTTTCAACAACCAGCCATTTCACACTCCACCATTAGCTTTGGCCATAGCAGACAGTGCAGTATTACGAGTTATGGCGGGCAAGAATAATGTCACTATTTCAACAATTAATCATCCTTTACCTAGGACTGATATAGAAAAGGTAATTAGCTAGTTCTGCTCTGGAATTATGTAAGTTTTTTTTTTGTTTATTATTTATGCTCTTTAATTCCTTGTTCTCTTTGGGAATGCATTGTGAAGGTGAATGTATGTACTAGAGTATACGTAGTGGTACTAACACTCTTATATAGGTGTGAAGAATGTGTTTTAAACATTGCAGTGAGGAGGAAGCTGGACGTAGTGGAAATGATGTGTTATGTAATAATAATAATACAGTGGTACCCCGGTTTACGATATTTTTTCGTTCCAGAATGCTGTTCAAGTGCCATTACCAAACAAATTTATCCCCATAAGGAATAATGTAAAATAGACTAGTCCTTTTAGACTAGTGAAGTGTTCATTGCGTTATAATTTGTTCATGATTGTAACCATGTATAAACGTAAGTAAGTAAATTTACTTACATGTTTCATTACCTTTGTAACTTGTGAGTTCATTACCTTTGTAGCTTGTTAGTTCATTACCTTTGTAACTTGCTCAGCTATCATAACTTTGGGGTCCAGTCCCTGGACCCATTATGTACCTCTGTAATCTTTTGACTACCGCCCACAGGATGGGTATGGGGTGCATAATAAAGATATCAAACTAACCTTTTAGACCCCCAAAAATACACTTACAAAAGCATTTAAAAAAATAAACTTACATAAAAGGGCGAGTTTGGGGACCATCGTAAACCGGGGTACCACTGTATTTATTTCTACAATAGGTAGTAAGTTACTAAATGCTGTAAAGAGTTTTTATGAGGATAGTGAGGCTCAGGTTAGGGTGTGAAGGAGAGAGGGAGATTACTTCCCGGTAAAAGTAGGTCTTAGACAGGGATGTGTAATGTCACAATGGCTGTTTAACATATTTACAGATGGGGTTGTAAAAGAAGTAAATGCTAGGGTGTTGGGGAGAGGGGTGGGATTAAATTATGAGGAATCAAATGCAAAATGGGAGTTGACACAATTACTTTTTGCTGATGATACTGTGCTTATGGGAGATTCTAAAGAAAAGTTGCAAAGGTTAGTGGACGAGTTTGGGAGAGTGTGTAAAGGTAAAAAGTTGAAAGTGAACATAGATAAGAGTAAGGTGATGAGGGTATCAAACGATTTAAATAAAGAAAAATTGGATATCACATTGGAGAGAGGGATTATGGAAGAAGTAAATGTTTTCAGATATTTGGTAGTTGACGTGTCAGCGGATGGGTTTATGAAGGATGAGGTTAACCATAGAATTGATGAAGGAAAAAAGGTGAGTGGTGCGTTGAGATATCTGTGGAGACAAAATACGTTATCCATGGAGGCAAAGAAGAGAATGTACGAAAGTATAGTGGTACCAACACTCTTATATGGGTGTGAAGCATGGGTTGCAAATGCTGCAGCAAGGAGGAGGCTGGAGGCAGTGGAGATGTCCTGTCTAAGGGCAATGTGTGGTGTAAATATTATGCAGAAAATTCGGAATGTGGAAATTAGGAGGTGTGGAGTTAATAAAAGTATTTGTCAGAGGGCTGAAGAGGGGTTGTTGAGGTGGTTTGTTCATTTAGAGAGAATGGATCAAAGTAGAATGACTTGGAGAGCGTATAAATCTGTAGGGGAAGGAAGGCGGGGTAGGGGTCGTCCTAGAAAAGGGTGGAGGGAGGGGGTAAAGGAGGTTTTGTGGGCCCGGCCCATGGCCGGGCTCAGAGAGTAGATACTCTCGAAACTCTTCAAAGGTATATCAAAGGAGGGGCTTGGACTTCCAACAAGCATGTGTGAGCGTGTTAGATAGGAGTGAATGGAGACGAATGGTTTTTGGGACATGACGATCTGTTGGAATGTGAGCAGGGTAACATTTTGTGAAGGGATTCAGGGAAACCAGTTAATTGATTTAGTTGGACTTGAGTCCTGGAAATGGGAAGTACAATGCCTGCACTTTAAAGGAGGGGTCTGGGATAGTGACAGCTGGGAGGGACTATTCTCATCTGTCGTATCTGAGCGCCTCTGCAAAGACAGTGATTATGTATGAGTGTGGTGAAAGTGTTGAATGATGATGAAAGTATTTTCTTTTTGGGGATTTTCTTTCTTTTTGGGTCACCTTGCCTCGGTGGGAGACGGCCTACTTGTTAAAAAAAAAAAAAAACATAATCCTGGAGCTTATAGTAAGTTACATGTTCTTCATGATGTCTACTAATCTGTATTCTGAAACCACAGTTTCAGAACATTGTAGAAGCCATTGTTTCAGAATACACATTAGTAGACATCATGACTAATAAGTGAACTTTTATTGTTGCATTTGTATATTTTTTAAACTTATTCCTGTTGACAGTTGACACAAGACCAGCGGCAGAATCTAGGTTTTCAAATTGGCTTTAATTTGGCCTTTGGGATGTCCTTCTTAGCAGCTTCATTTGTCATTTTTGTCATCCAAGAACATAGTAGTAAGTTACTCCGTATTGTTTTTGTTTTATTTTGAATATTCAAAATCAGTAATTGAACTTAATACAGTGGTACCCCGACTTACGATGGTCCCCAAACACACCCTTTTATGTAAGTTTATTTTTTTAAATGCTTTTGTAAGTGTAATTTTGGGGGTCTAAAAGGACTAGTCTATTTTACATCATTTCTTATGGAGATAAATTCGTTTAGTAATGGCACTTGAACAGCATTCTGGAATGAAAAAATATCGTAAGTCGGGGTACCACTGTATTTACAAATAAATTTTTTAAATGAATATCGTCTGGTGAATTAGGTTAATATGATATACCATGGATATTTGAGTGGCAGGAACCCACTTTATGGCCACTCTATAAAATACTTGAAAATAAGCTATTAATCGTTTTCTTTTTTTCTTTTTTAACAGCTAAAGCAAAACATCTTCAGTTTGTATCTGGTGTAAATTTCGTCACCTACTGGACTGCATCAGCATTATGGGACTTCATCTTGTTTATAATTCCTTGTTGTTTATGTCTTCTGTGCCTCTTTGTGAGTATTGTTAACCTGATTGCTTTTATTGAACATAATCAGTAAGCTAGTCTTACTTTCACCGTCAAGAATAGTCGTTGAGAGTTAGAGCATGGAGGAGATTAGAGCAGTGACAGTGCTGAACAGTGATGGCACTGAACAGTGACGGCACTGAACAGTGACAGTGCTGAACAGTGACGGCACTGAACAGTGACGGCACTGAACAGTGACGGCACTGAACAGTGACAGTGCTGAACATTGACAGCACTGAACAGTGACTGCTCTGAACAGTGACAGCACTGAACAGTGACAGCGCTGAACAGTGACAGCGCTGAACAGTGACAGCGCTGAACGGTGACAGCACTCAACAGTGACAGAACTGAACATTGTGCTGAACAGTGACAACACTGAACAGTGACAGCACCAAACAGTGACAGCACCAAACAGTGACAGGGAACCGTAGATAATAAAGACTAAAAAATTACCACCAATTATATTTACATTAACATACATAAGGTTTAGGTAGCATACCATCACACTCTTGGCAAATATAGCCTGTGATAATATAGCCTGGGATAATATAGCCTGGGATAATATAGCCTGTGATAATATAGCCTAGGATAATATAGCCTGGGATAATATAGCCTGGGATAATATAGCCTGTGACAATATAGCCTGGGATAATATAGCCTGGGATAATATAGCCTGGGATAATATAGCCTGTGATAATATAGCCTGGAATAATATAGCCTGGGATAATATAGCCTGTGATAATATAGTTTGAGATAATATACCCTGTGATAATATAGCCTGGGATAATATAGCCTGTGATAATATAGCCTGGGATAATATAGCCTGTGATAATATAGCCTGTGATAATATAACCTGTGATAATATAGCCTGGGATAATATAGCCTGGGATAATATAGCCTGGGATAATATAGCCTGGGACAATATAGCCTGGGACAGTATAGCTTAGGATAATATAGCATGGGACAATATAGCCTATAATAATATAGCCAGGGACAATACAACCTAGGATAATATACCCTGGGACAATATAGCCTGTGATAATATAGCCTGAGACAATAAACCCTGTGGTAATATAGCCCAGGACAAAATAGCATAAGACAATATAGCCTGGGACAATATTACCTAGGACAATATAGCCTAGGACAATATTACCTAGGATAAATATAGCCTTGGACAATATAGCCTGGGACAATATTGCCTAGGATAATATAGCCTGGGACAATATTGCCTAGGACAATATAGCCTGGGATAATATTACCTAGGACAATATAGCCTGGGACATTATTGCCTAGGATAATATAGTCTGGGATAATATGACCTGGGACAATATATTCGTGACAATATAGCCTAGAACAATATATGTAGCTTAGGATAATATAGCATATAACAATATGGCCTATAATATAACCTAGAACAATATAGCCTTGGATAAAATAGCCTAGAACAATATAATTCAGGACAACATAGCCTAGGATAATATAGCCTTGAACAATATAGTCCAGGACAACATAGCCTAGGATAATATAGCCTGGGACAATATAAACACAGTTCAAGGGCTTTTTCCAGATAGTTGAATCTAATGTTATTCTTGATTTTGAAGGGGTGTCTTGATGCTTGTGAAGAGCACTTGATCCATGGAATTAGAGCTGTCCTTCCCTTCCTTGGATCATACTTGATTACCTCACATTTCCCAGGCTCTGTACAACTCCCTGTTGATTGATTTAGTGCTTACCCATTTAACAGAATAAATGAGGAAGGGGGGGGAGAAGCAGGTGGCCAGTAATGGCAGTTGTGGTGGATAGAGAAAATATTGTTTTGTTGTGATTGTAACAATAATGAATAATTCAGCAACAAAAGAATTTGGTCCATTGTTTCTAAATCTATTGATGCTGACCTTACAATAATAACAGTACATGTTAAAGCTGTCACAATTAGTCATGTTGTTAGAGGGGATGGAGCAAAATAGGATGACTCAGAGGGTTTATAAATCTGTAGTGGAGGGAAGGCATTGTATTAGTTGTCCTAGGAAAGGTTGGAGGGAGGGGGTTAAGGAGGTTTTTTTATGCAAGGGGCTTGGGTATCCAGCAAGCATGTGTCAGCATGTTAGGTAGGAGTGAGTGGAGACACTTGATGTGCTGTTGGAGTGTGAGCAAGGTAATATGAAGAGATTAAGGGAAACCAGTTAGATGAACTTGAGTCCTGGAGGTACAGTGCCTGCACTCTGAAGGAAGGGTGGAGATGTAGCAGTTTGGAAGGGCATCTGAACTGTAGTAGTGACATGCCTCTGGCAGGACAGTGATGGAGTGAGTGATGGTGGAAGTGTTTCATCTTTTTTTCGGTCACATTACCTTGGTGGGAGACGGCCAATGTGTTAATTTTTTAAAAAACTGTTGATTTTAAATGACAAGTTATGTATAGTCCTGTTTTCCAACACCAGTCTTTACCTTCATATTATTCAAACTTGTAGAGTTTCTTGGAATCAGACTTAAAAATATATTTATAAAGTGTGATGCTGAAGTGGATGTAGTCCACTTACCCCTTTGACTGTTTCGGTCGTATATATAAGTCTTATGAGCCAGTGTTTCGGACGTATATATACTCAAAAATTCTAGCGGCTTCAAATCAAGCGGGAAAAAGCTAGTAGGCCCACATTTGAGAGAATGGGTCTGTGTGGTCACTGTGCGCTGTATAAAAAAAATCCTGCAGCACGCAGTACATAATGAGAAAAAAAACTCCGACCGTGTTTTAGGATTAAAACTCCGACTTTGAGGTGTATTTTCATATAGTATTTATGGTTGTACAGTGGTACCCCGACTTACGATATTAATCCGTCAGAGAGGGCATATTTTAAGGCAAAACAATCGTTAAACGAATCAATTTTCCCCATAAGAAATAATGGAAATAAATTTAATCCGTCCAAGACTTCCAAAAGTAGTTATATAAAATATTTTTTAGAACTTTTGGACATTAAATAATAAATAATTGAATAAAGAATACATAAATACACATGCAAATATTGTACAATAACATGTCACTTACATTTATTGAAGAGTTGTTGATGTGTGGAGGACGGGAGGAGGGGAGAAGGTGGAGTAGTATGCTAGTGTTTGGAAGGGGAATCCCCTTCCATTAACACTGCAGGTGGTAAGTTCTTTTCTGGGGTTACTTCCCTTTTTCTTTGAATGCCACTAGGACCAGCTTGAGAGTCACTAGACCTCTTTCTAACAACAAATTTGTCCCGGGAGCTCTGTGTCTGGCGATTCTTTAACACATCCCTGAAATGACACACCACTGTGTCATTGTACAGGTTGCCAGCACGGCCTGCAACAGCATGGTTAGGGTGATATTCATCCATAAATGCTTGCACATCACTCCATTTGGCACAGATCTCCCTAATCCTTGAAGAAGGCACATTCTTCCTTTTTTGTTCCACCTCCACCTCCTCCTCTGAACCATTGTCCTGACCTCTGCTCTCTTGTTCCAGTTGCTGTTGAAGCTCTTGCAGATCTTCAGTGGTTAGCTCTTCCTTGTGCTCCTCCACCAACTGTTCCACATCCTCACCACTCACCTCTAACCCCAAAGACTTGCCCAATTCCACAATTTCTTCCAAAACAGGCTCAGGCTCAGGCTCAGGGTTCTGAGGCTCAGCCCCAAAACCTTCAAAATCCCTCTCTAGGACACAGTCTGGCCACAATTTTCTCAGGCAGAGTTCAAAGTCCTGGTAGTCACTCCCTCCCAAGCCTTACCTATAAGGTGTACACAATGCAGCATATGGAAATGTTTTTCCAAAATTCTCTTAGGGTTATGTTCATGTCTGTGGTCACATCAAAGCACTTTTGAAACATTGCTTTGGTGTAGAGTTTTAAAGTTGGAAATGACCTGCTGGTCCATGGGCTGGAGGAGAGGAGTGGTATTAGGGGCAAGAACTTCACTTTGATGAATTTAAACTCCTCCACAATTTTCTCTACCAAGTTTGGAGGATGACAAGGAGCATTGTCCATTATCAGGAGGCACTTAAGTGGCAAATTATTGTCCAATAGATATTTCTTCACACTGGGGCCAAACACGCCATTGAACTAATCTAAGAAAATGTCCTTTGTGACCCATGCCTTTTTGTTAGACCTCTACATCACACACAAGTTAGACTTGCTGACACCGCATCTGCCAAACACTCGGGGATTTTCAAAAAGATACACTAGTAAAGGCTTCACTTTGCAATCACCACTGGCATTGGCACAAAGCATCAAAGTTAGCCTGTCTTTCATAGGCTTATGTCCTGGCTGTGCCTTTTCCTCCTGAGTAATGTAAGTCCTGTTGGGCATTTTCTTCCAAAACAGGCCTGTTTCATCACAATTAAACACTTGTTGGGGGAGGAATTGTTCAGCCTCTAGGTACTCCTGGAATTCAGGCACATATTTTTCAGCCGCACTTTTGTCACAACTGGCTGCCTCACCATGCCTCACAACACTATGTATGCCAGTACGCTTCTTAAATTTTTGAAACCAGCCTCTGCTGGCTTTAAATTCGCTCACTTCATCACTCGTTGCAGGCATTTTCTTAAGGAGATCATCATGCAACTGCCTTGCTTTTTCACATATTATTGCCTCCGAAACAGTATCTCCTGCTAACTGTTTCTCGTTGATCCACACCAACAACAACCTTTCCACATTTTCCAGCACTTGTGGTCTGTGTTTTGTGATCACACATGAACCTTTTGCAACAACAGCTTCCTTGATTTTACTTGAATTTTTCTTATCCACAATGGTAGCGATGGTAGAAAAGGGTTTACCATACAGCCTGGCCAGCTCACTGATACGCACTCCACTTTCATATTTTTCTGTTATCTCCTTCTTCAGTTCTATCGTACATATATTTCTGTTCCTCTTTGCCACAGGCTTAGCACTAGGATCTTTCCTTGGACCCATGGTAGCTTATTTAGCAGTTGCAAGCACTAAAAACAGTGGAATAATGACAATATACAGTGGACCCTCGGTTAATGAATACCCCGGAAATCGTGCAATTATGTAAGTATAATTTTGTAAGTTCTTGTGGAAGTGTATTTTTGGGGGTCTGAAATAGACTAACCTACGTGAAATTTTTCCTTAAGGGAGTAAATTCGTTCGGTAATGGCACTTGAGCAGACTTCAGGAGTGAAGTTTTTACGAAACTCGGGGGTCCACTGTACTGGTATGAATGCGTGGGTGTGGGTGGGTGGTCGCTCTCGCTTGTAAACAATAGCACTGACGCTCCCTGGAGTGCGCGCTCAGCTGGGCGCCAAGCGGACACGTCCGGTACGAATGTCGTTAGACGAATCAAACATCGTAAGTCGCATTCAAATTTCTTACGTTATAAATATCGGTTATCAAAAATAACGTAAGATGATAACATCGTAAGTCGAGGTACCATGTATCATTGTACTATGTCACAATAAAGTATTATTATTATTAGTATTATTATTATTATTATTATTATACTGGGGGTAACTAGAAAACCATTCCTTTAGTATGCCTTCACTCAGAGTGTCATTTCTTCTAAAAATGGTGTTACATGAGAATGGGAGTGTTCCTCTTTATTTATTCTACTGTATCAACATGGAGGCAACTTGTACACAATGTAGTGTTTGTATTATGGTATAAGATTCACAGACATGAGAATGAATGTGCACCAACCAAAAGAAGACACGTCTGTTTGTTTACATTACTGTGGATGGGGTGGGCTGCCTTGGCTGGCTTCCATACTTCCTACACCTCCCACACCTGACTTCCTACAAATAAATACGAATCACCTCTCACCCTACATTAAGACTACAAATATTTTAAGGTCATAGTATATTACATGTGGGTGGGGTGGGCTGATCTGCCTGGCTACCATACCTCCCACACCTGACTTCCTACAAATAAATGCGACTCACCTCTCACCCAACATTAACCCTTTGGGGGTCGACAGGCCTTCTCGGAAACACGTTCTCGGGGTCGAAATTTTTTTGGAAAAAAAAAAAAAATTCTTATGAAATGATAGAGAATCTTTTTCCGATCATAACGACACCAAAAGTTTGAAATTTGAATGAAAACTTACGAAATTATGCTCTCGCAAAGTTATCGGTCTCGAAGATGTTTACGCATTGGCGATTTCACCCACTTTGAGCCCTATTTTTGGCCAATTCCAATGTTCCAGTCCACTTAAATCATAGCTATTTCGCTAGAACTCCATTTCTTCTATCGATTGAGTACAAGAAACTGCCTATTTACCAATTTCAACTACCCAAAATTGTGGTCAGAAAGTGACAATTTGGCCAATTTCACACAAATTTCAAACAATGCCAATTTCAAAATAGGGTCCAGAATAAACAAGGCAGACATTCCTGGCACTAAAATAACATCTTCTCTGTTCATTAGTCACGTCTCCAGTCCCCTCTTACATTACTTTTGCTTTCCATTTTGAATTTTTATTCTCACAAAAAATAGAAGATTTACTGTTATGTATACAACTGCATCATTGTAAAAATGGTATAAATAATAACAGCGCACTTGTGCAAGAATATTAGACTCGCCAGTTGATGTGTATTGGATGCATGGTGTGATTTGTTTACTCTTGAACATTGGCGAAAATCGAACATTTTCGCTACTTTGAGCTCAATTTCAAGGTACTTGTCATTGTCAAACCAATCAAAATCATCTCTATTTCTGTAATATATCTTCCATTCTATCACATGAGACCAAGAAAACGAGAATACATCAATAAATACCATACGAAAATAGACTACAAAGTCGCTGTTTTAAACGGAAAAAACGGTCGGAGTTTTTTTTTCTCATTATGCAGTGTGGTGCAGGATTTTTTTTATACTGCACACACTGACCACATAGACCCATTCTTTCATATGTAGGCCTACCAGCCGTTTCCTGCTTAATTTGAAGCCGCTAGAATTTACGCGTACTAGTACGGCACCAACCCCTGCTCGTAAAACGTACTAGTACGGCACCGACCCCGAAAGGGTTAAGACTACAAATATCTTAAGGTAAGTAATGGGTGCACTGTGTATTTTACTTTTTATTGTTTTTAATGCCTAGTTCTATTGCTAACTTAATATGTTAGTGTAAACTTGTTATCTGGCATTTATATGCATTTATAAGTGGAAAAAATGGCATTCTGCTTTCTGGCAATGTCTACTTTCCGGCAGTAGCCTGGAACCTAACCTGCCATATAAGTGGGGCCCTACTGTATATATTTATTTATTTATTTATTGTGTGTGTGTGTGTGTGTACTGGACAGTACAAAATTAGGGTTATGCTAAATTTACAAGTTAGATTTTAAAAATCCCAATTACAGTTACCTCTTACAAATACTTACACCTTAAGTGGCAACCTAAAAATACCTAATAATTAACAAAGAGTTAAGCAAACATCATCTGATACTTGCTGGCAACTTCAACATTAACTTTATCCAAGTAGAAGACCCTCAAATAGCTGACTTGACAGACAACATAAGCAGTTGTTATCTTCTTTCTTTCAACAAATCGGCCGCTTCCCACCAAGGCCCAAAGAGAAAAACAAAAGTTTCTCTTTTCAACTTTAGTAATGTATACAGGAGAAGGGGTTACTAGCCCCTTGCTCCCATCATTTTAGTCGCCTCTTATGACACGCATGGTTTATGGAGGAAGAATTCTGTTCCACTTCCCCATGGAGTAGTTGCTATCTAATACCATCTATAACTAAGCCTAAAAGAATTTCCAAGACAAGTGCTTTCTTAATTGACCATATCTGGATCAATATAAGAATTCCTTTCAAAGCAAGGATAATCACAGATGACACTGCTGACCACTACCCCATCTTTCTCATTACCAACTTATGTATATTACCACAAGACACTAGTAAAATCTCATTTCGTCTACATGATGAGACATCAGTAAATAGCTTTATTTCAGCAATGTGTGACACTGACTGGCACAGTGTGCTGACAATCAGGAAATTGATGAGTGGGCTAGAATTTTTCTTCAAAAAAAAAAAAACTCTACAATAGACATTGTCCAATTAAAACTAAACAGATCACAGCAAAGAGACTAAATAGCCCATGGCTAAAGAATTGTAGATTTATTTACGCATTTTGTCAGTGTCCCACCACCCACGTCTGGTCCGCATACAGTCTCCCTTCCTTCTCTGCCTGCCTTCCTCCCTTCCACCCTCCCTCACTCCCATCTATTTTCTTCCCTCAAAATCAGTCCATTTAAGACCTTTTCATCACCCTGTCTTGTCTCTGGGCTGAGGGCCTACCCATGCACACCAGCTGTTGTATGCATATCATATCAAAAAGATTTTTGCAACTCAAAACAGAATTCCTTTATGAGGGCAATTTGTAGCTCAAATTTATCATAACTCAAAATTATCTTAACTCAAGATCATATTACAATAGCACTATGGTATTGTAATATGATATTTCTGTTGGTGGAGTTCCATTCTCACATAAACTCGACCAGAACCTTTGATTCCCGTTATGATAAGCAGCAATTGGTATGTAAAAATTTTCTCTAGTTACCTCACATTTTAACTTTCATGATACAAAGGGTGGAAGGCAGAGAACATGAAAAATAAATTATTTTGATTTCTGATGCAGGAAACTCCTGATTCACTCTCATCCATTTAGACCTGTTACTCCCAGAAGATATGAAAACTGCATGTATTGACTGCTAATGCAGAAAAAAACTTATTTTACTCTCATTTGGGATGATTGAGTATACCTCTTGACTTATTCCTGGTGTTTTTCAAAAATGTGATGATTATAGTGAAAGTATAACAGCCAGCTGCCCTCCCTGTCTTATGGCTTGGGTTGACTGATGACTAGTAATATCTGGTATAAACTGTCATAATTTTTATAACCATATTCCAACATGGTCACAAGTAATCCTTTCATCCCTAAATCCAAATATAGTACTAGTATGCAGCCTCTCCTCACTTAGTGACATACTCATTTACCGACGACTCTTACTTACGATGGGCTCTCTGACCAGTATTTATTCCTAAATAATGTATATTAGAGCTGATTTCCTCTATTCTGTTTATTGCAATATACAGTACACTACTGTATAAACATTTCAAAATATACCAGAAATGTTATAAATGGTGTAAAGGTGACATTAAAACAATATCAGAGATGGTTGACACAAACCCACTACTATTATAGTATGCTCCTCACTTAGCGACAAATTTGTTTACCGACGTGGTCTTAGGTACGGACTCCGTCATTAAGTGAGGAGAGGGAGAGACTGTACTGTATAATATCTACATTTTCTTTTTTCAACAAACTGGCCATCTCCCGCTGAGGTAGGGTGACCCAAAAAAGAAGAAACACTCTCACCATCACTCACTCCATCACTGTCTTGCCAGAAAGGCTACAATACTACTAATATAATATAATAATACTATAATATTTTTATTACATTGCAAGTTTACATTGAGATTTTGTAATTACAATTATGAATTGCAGTGCAAAGAGAGCCACTATCATGCCTTGGCATTATGGGCAGACTAAATCTAATGGCTTATAGACTACTTAATACTAGAGAAATTTATCAAGTTTGTTATAGTTAAACATTAGTTTTTATTTATAGCAGATAATAAGTTTACTCAAATTACAATCTGAGGATATTACATTGTGACAAGATGAAAGTATTTTGTAGGTTGGTTATATCAATAGTAAATATTGAAATTATGTTATGGGAAAATAACACTGAGCGTTGTTGAAGTAGTTTACAGTATGAGAATGCTTCAATTTGGTGTGGGGGGCAGGTATTTATACTATAATATAGTATTTATTTATGTATGAACTTTGGGAATTTAGTTTTGAAGTTTTAAGATTTAGGTAATTGGGAGTTTTTTTTGGTTGAATTGAGTATAGAGTATTTAGTTTAGGGTGAGTAGGTGGTTTTTGAGAAGCGTCTTAAATTGATATTCAGACCAGGTTATTTTAGTATTTCTTCTTCTTCTTTCAACACGTCGGTCGTTTCCCACCGAAGCAGGGTGGCCCAAAAGAAAAAACGAAAGTTTCTCCTTTTACATTTAGTAATATATACAGGAGAAGGGGTTACTAGCCTCTTGCACCCGGCATTTTAGTCGCCTCTTACGACACGCATGGCTTACGAAGGAAGAATTCTGTTCCACTTCCCCATGGAGATAAGAGGAAATAAGAACAAGAACTAGTAAGAAAATAGAAGAAAACCCAGAGGGGTGTGTGTATATACATATGCTTGTACATGAATGTGTAGTGTGACCTAAGTGTAAGTAGAAGTAACAAGACATACCTGAAATCTTGCATGTTTATGAGACAGAAAAAAGACACCAGCAATCCTACCATCATGTAAAACAAATACAGGCTTTCATTTTACACTCACTTGGCAGGACGGTAGTACCTCCCTGGGCGGTTGCTGTCTACCAACCTACTACCTAGAATTTTAGTATTTACTGGTATGAATTCCAGATTTTGGGGCCCTTTATGTGCATAGAATTTTTACACAGGATGATATGGACACGGGGTATATCAAAAAGTAATCTGTGTCTTGTGTTATGGTCGTGGGTCCTGTTAAGGTTGGTGAGGAGAAGTTTGAGTGGAGGGTTTATGTTTGAATGTAGTGTTCTATGTATGTAGTAGGCACAGGAATAAGTGTGAATGTTCTTTACGTTAAGTAGTTTTAGACTTTTGAATATTGGTGGAGTATGCTGTCTAGCATGGGAATTTATCATCATTCTGACTGCAGCCTTTTGCTGGGTTATGAGTGGTCTAAAGTGATTTAATGTTGTTGATTCTCATGCACAAATTCCATAGGTGAGATGAGGGTAGATGAATGAATGATACAGTGCAAGGAGAGCTGATTGAGGCACATAGTAACGTATATTTGATAGTATGCCTACTGACTTTGAGATTTTCTTGGAAATTTGTTGTATGTGTGTTTGGAATTTGAGGCTACTGTCAAGGTGGATTCCTAGGAATTTTCCTTCTGTGAGTCTTGTGATGGGTGATCCATTGAGTGTTATGGTAAGTGGAACATTTGTAGCTCTGTTTCCAAACTGAATGAAATAGGTTTTGTCAGTATTGAGAGTAAGCTTATCAGTCGTCATCCAGGTATATTTTCTGTAATTCAGCATTAACAGTGTTGGCCAGTATGACTGGGTTTGGGAGAGAGAAGACATATGTAGTGTCATCTGCAAATAATATGGGTTTGAGTAGTTGTGATTCATTCGGTAGGTCATTGATGTAAATGAGGAAGAGGAGTGGTCCTAGGACACTTCCTTGTGGGACACCGACTGTAATTTGTTGTGTGGAAGAGTTAGCTCCATTTGTGTACACGTATTGGCTTCTGTTACTAAGGTATGACTTTAGGTAGTTGAGTGAGTGCCCTCTTATACAATAGTGTGTTAATTTTGTGAGCAGTAAATCAATGAAGATTCCCAGTGGGTCTATTTTCTTCTCAAGAGTGGTGTATATTAGCTCTAGCATGTGTATAATAGCATCATTTGTGCTTTTGTTAGTTCTGAATCCAAACTGACAGGGGTTGAGTATGTTGTGTGAAACGAGGTAGGAATAAATCTGTCTATGAATTAATTTTTCAAAGATTTTAGAGAGCAGTGGTAAGTTAGATATTGGTCTATAATTATTCAAGTCTGCTTGATCACCTACAAATATTCCTTATGGGAATATCATTTGTGGATGAAATTATTCACTGTTTTATACTATATAAACTTTAACACACTGCAGTGCATGTATGCACAACAAGATTTTCACTTCTGTATAGTATATGTATTGTTTTTTGTTTTTCATTTTTTGCAGTTGTTTGGTCTGAAGGGTTTGAGTGAAGGAGAGCAACTGGCAAGAATCCTGCTGATATTTGTTCACTATGTCTGGGTGACCTTGCCTCTGATGTATCTCTGCTCATTCTTCTTCACTGTGCCATCGGCTGGATTTACTAGGATGATTATCATAAATATAATTTCTGGTATGTGGGAGTAATTAAAATTTATTACCTTTTTTTAGCTAAAGGAGCAGAGCTGTGCTCATGACATCCTGTCTTCACTCTTTATTTTATTATTTATTTTGAAAATATTTTCAGTGGTTGTAAAATATATACAGTTGTACCTCGAGTTTCGGCCATAATTTGTTCTAGAAGACTGTTCGAGTGCCGTTACTGAACAAATTTGTTCCCATAAGGAATAATGTAAATTAGATTAATCTGTTTCAGACCCCCAAAAATACACTTACAAAAGCACTTACAATAATACACTTACATAATTGTTTGAGTTGGGAGCTGTACGAAACTCGGGGTACCACTGTATAACCTTTTAGATCCTGTTCCAATGTTCTGTTTTTCTATAATGCAAGACAAACTTCCTAGCATCCTATTAGCATTGATTTTATCCCAGTTTACTATTGTGGCCTTGTATTCTTCCTGTTAATAATGCTAATAAAATCTTTTATATTTATTTTAGTGTAGCCTTTTAGGGTGGTGGTGGTGGTTAGTTTTTAAGAAAACCAAAGCAAGTATCTCCTAACACATTTAATGATTTTTATATGTGGTTATCACATCACCTATTTTTCTCATATATGTCATATTTTTAGGTGTGGAATTAATTTTATAGCACTGATTTCTCTCTTCTTTTTTTTTATTTTTTATATTTCAATGTAGGCACTGTACTATGACTGTTTATTCTAATTTTGTCTTAATGCACACTGTTAAAAGCTGTTTTAGCATTTCTCCTTTATATATCTGAAGACTAATTTAACCCTTTCGGGGTCGGTGGCGTACTAGTACGTTTTACGATAAGGGGTTGGTGCCGTACTAGTACGCCCAAATTCTAGCGGCCTCAATTTAAGCAGAAAATGTCTGGTAGGCATACATATGAAAGAATGGGTCTGTGTGGTCAGTGTGTGCAGTATAAAAAAATCCTGCAGCACACACTGCATAATGAGAAAAAAAAACTGACCGTTTTTTTCGATTAAAACAGCGACTTTGCAGTCGATTTTCGTATGGTATTTATTGATGTATTTTCGTTTTCTTGGTCTCATTTGATAGAATGGAAGATATATTACAGAAATAGAGATAATTTTGATTCGTATGACAATGACAAGTACCTTGAAATTGAGCTCAAAGTAGCAAAAATGTTCGATTTTTGACGATGTTCAAGAGTAAATAAATCACACCATGCGTCCAATACACATCAACTGGCGAGTCTTATATTCATGCACAAGTGCTCTGATATTATTTATACCATTTTTACAATGATGCAGTTGTATACATAACAGTAAATCTTCTATTTTTGTGTGAGAATAAAAATTCAAAATGGAAAGCAAAAGTAATGTAAGAGGGGCCTGGAGACGTGGCTAATGAACAGAGAACATGTTATTTTAGTGCCAGGAATGTCTGCCTTGTTTACTCTGGACCCTATTTTGAAATTGGCATCGTTTGAAATTTGTGTGAAATTGGAAAATTGCCATTTTCTCACCACTATTTTGGGTAAATGAAATTGGTAAATAGGCGGTTTCTTGTACTCAATCGATAGAAGAAATGGAGTTCTAGCGAAATAGCTATAATTGTAGGAGACTGAAACATTGGAATTTGTCGAAAATAGGGCTCGAAGTGGGTGAAATCGCCGATGCGTCAGTGTCATAGATACCGCGAACTTCGCGAAAGCATAATTCCGTTAGTTTTCGATCAAATTTCATAATTTTTGTGCCGTTATGACCGGAAAAAGATTCTCTATCATTTCATAAGAAAAAAATAATTTTTTTTTCCAAAAAATTTTCGACTCCAGGAACACGTTTCCGAGAAGGCCTGTCGACCTCCAAAGGGTTAAACTAGTCAGTGTAGCATATTAATAGTTTCAAAATTTCATTTCTTATTTCCTTTGAATTTTTTTTTCTGTATAACTACAGTACTAGATTCTTTCCCTGATTTATCGAACTTTCAGTATTTTATGACACACTCAATAACTCTTAACTTAGGTTCTGTAAAAACCAGGGACCATTTTAACCTAGATTTTAAACTGTGTATTATATTCTTAAACCCCAAAAATTATAGGCTATCCAGTGCCCACTACCATATTTTTAGTATAGTACTGTATACATAATATTGTCTAAAACTCATAGTACTTTATTGTTAGCAGTTTTCATTATTGCAGTTACTGCAGTATCAGGTGGTTAATTTGATACCTAGTCTTTATATTAGTATTGTAAGGTTCTTAATCACTTTTTATTCTAGACATTGTCTATACTCTCTTAAGTGATTTTGTTAACAGTTCTTCTTTCTTTCAACACGTCAGCCGTTTCCCACCGAGGCAGGGTGGCCCGAAAGGAAAAACGAAAGTTTCTCCTTTTACATTTAGTAATATATTCAGGAGAAGGGGTTACTGGCCCCTTGCTTCCGGCATTTTAGTCGCCTCTTACGACACGCATTTGTTAACAGTTATCCCAGTTAATTACCTTTATTATTTCCTACTTAATCTCTCCTATCATTCTTCCATCTACATTTCAACTTTCTTCCCTCTTACACTTCCTACTTCCTTGCTCATGAATACAGATATTGACCCAGATTTTAATCTCCTGTTTAACTGCAGTGATCAATATTCTTTTGAGAACAGCTGTCTTTATTACACAACAAGCCAGGCAAAAACGATTCTCCATTTTTTTTTTTTCAACAAGTCGGCGGTCTCCCACCGAGGCAGGGTGACCCAAAAAGAAAGAAAATCCCCAAAAAGAAAATACTTTCATCATCATTCAACACTTTCACTACACATACATAATCACTGTCTTTGCAGAGGAGCTCAGATACGACAGCTGAGAATTGTCCCTCCCAGCTGTCACTATCCCAGACCCCTCCTTTAAAGTGCAGGCATTGTACTTCCCATTTCCAGGACTCAAGTCCAACTAAATCAATTAACTGGTTTCCCTGAATCCCTTCACAAAATGTTACCCTGCTCACACTCCAACAGATCGTCATGTCCCAAAAACCATTCGTCTCCATTCACTCCTATCTAACACGCTCACACATGCTTGCTGGAAGTCCAAGCCCCTCGCCCACAATACCTCCTTTACCCCTTCCCTCCAACCTTTTCTTGGACGACCCCTACCCCACCTTCCTTCTCCTACAGATTTATATGCTCTCCAAGTCATTCTACTTTGATCCATTCTCTCTAAATGACCAAACCACCTCAACAACCCCTCTTCAGCCCTCTGACAAATACTTTTAGTAACTCCACACCTTCTCCTAATTTCCACATTCCGAATTTTCTGCATAATATTTACACCACACATTGCCCTTAGACAGGACATCTCCACTGCCTCCAGCCTCCTCCTCGCTGCAGCATTTGCAACCCATGCTTCACACCCATATAAGAGTGTTGGTACCACTATACTTTCGTACATTCCCTTCTTTGCCTCCAAGGATAACGTTTTTTGTCTCCACAGATACCTCAATGCACCACTCACCTTTTTCCTTCATCAATTCTATGGTTAACCTCATCCTTCATAAACCCATCCGCTGACACGTCAACTCCCAAATATCTGAAAACATTTACTTCTTCCATAATCCCTCTCTCTAATGTGATATCCAATTTTTCTTTATTTAAATCATTTGATACCCTCATCACCTTACTCTTATCTATGTTCACTTTTAACTTTCTACCTTTACACACTCTCCCAAACTCGTCCACTAACCTTTGCAACTTTTCTTTAGAATCTCCCATAAGCACAGTATCATCAGCAAAAGTAACTGTGTCAACTCCCATTTTGCATTTAATTCTCCATAATTTAATCCCACCCCTCTCCCCAACACCCTAGCATTTACTTCTTTTACAACCCCATCTATAAATATATTAAACAACCATGGTGACATTACACATCCCTGTCTAAGACCTACTTTTACCGGAAGTAATCTCCCTCTCTCCTACACACCCTAACCTGAGCCTCACTATCCTCATAAAAACTCTTTACAGCCTTCAGTAACTTACTACCTATTCCATACACTTGCAACATTTGCCACATTGCTCCCCTATCCACTCTATCATATGCCTTTTCTAAATCCATAAATGCAATAAAAACTTCTCTACCTTTATCTAAATACTGTTCACATATATGCTTCACTGTAAACACTTGATCTACACATCCCCTACCCACTCTAAAGCCTCCTTGCTCATCTGCAATCCTACTCTCTGTCTTACCTCTAATTCTTTCAATAATAACCCTGCCATACACTTTACCTGGTATACTCAGTAAACTTATTCCCCTATAATTTTTACACTTTCTTTTATACCCCTTCCCTTTATATAAAGGAACTATACATGCTCTCTGCCAATCCCTAGGTACCTTCCCCTCTTTCATACATTTATTAAACAAAAATACCAACCACTCCAGCACTATATCCCCCCCTGTTTTTTACATTTCTGTCATGATTCTGTCAATTCCAGCTGCTTTACCCCCTTTCATTTTACGTAATGCCTCACGCACCTCCCCCACACTCACATCCTGCTCTTCTTCACTCCTAAACGATGTTGTACCTCCCTGGCCAGTACATGAAATTACCGCCTCCCTTTTTTCATCGACATTTAAAAGTTCCTCAAAATATTCCCGCCATCTACCCAATACCTCTAGCTCCCCATCAACTAACTCCTCTACTCTGTTTTTAACTGACTTTGCTAACAAATCAAAATTCAAAATGGTAGATTCTTCTCCATGGGGAAGTGGAATAGAATTCTTCCTCCGTAAGCCATGCGTGTCGTAAGAGGCGACTAAAATGCCGGGTGCAAGGGGCTAGTAACCCCTTCTCCTGTATATATTACTAAATGTAAAAGGGAAAACTTTCGTTTTTCATTTTGGGCCACCCCGCTTCGGTGGGAAACGGCCGACGTGTTGAAAGAAAGAAATATATATATATACACGCCCCGATGGCATGGTGGCTAGCGCTCTTGCTTCACGCACGGAGGGCCCGGGTTCAATTCCCGGCGGGGCCGAAACATTTCGAAGTGTTTCGTTACACACACATATATTTTTTCTGTCTCATAAACATGTAAGATTTCAGGTACATCTTGCTACTTCTACTTACACTTAGGTCACCCTACACATTCATGTACAAGCATATATATACACACCCCTCTGGGTTTTCTTCTATTTTCTTACTAGTTCTTGTTCTTATTTCCTCTTATCTCCACGGGGAAGTGGAACAGAATTCTTCCTCCGTAAGCCATGTGTGTCGTAAGAGGCGACTAAAATGCCGGGAGCAAGGGGCTAGTAACCCCTTCTCCTGAATATATTACTAAATGTAAAAGGAGAAACTTTCGTTTTTCCTTTTGGGCCACCCTGCCTCAGTGGGAAACGGCCGACGTGTTGAAAGAAAGAAAGAATATATATATATATTTATTTACTAAATTTACAACCAAAAAATTTGAAGAACCCAGTTACAGTTGGAGCAGTCTTCAGTTTACCATATACTAATACTCACACATCAGTAATAACCTTAAAAGTCTAATAATTATCCCTTTCAGGGTTTCGGCCGTACTAGTACGGCTTACGCGCCAGGGTTTTGGTCGTACTAGAACGCCTAAATTATACCGCCCTCAAATCAAGCAGAAACAGGCTGGTATGCCTAGATGTGAGAGAATTTGTCTGTGCGGTCAGTGTGCGCAGTATAAAAAAAATCCTACACCACAGTGCATAATGAGGAAAAAAAAAACTCTGACCGTGTTTTTGGTTTAAAACAGCGACTTTGCAGTCTATTTTCATATGGTATTTATGCTTGTATTCTCGTTTTCTTAGTCTCATTTGATAGAATGGATGATATATTATAGAAATAGAGATAATTTTGACTGGTTTCACGATGACAAGTACCTTGAAACTGAGCGCAAAGTAGCGAAAATGTTCGATTTTTGCCTATGGTCAAGAGTAAACAAATCACGCCATGCGTCCAATACACATCAACTGGGTAGTCTAATATTCTTTCACACGTGCCAATTTCAAAATAGGGTCCAGAATAAACAAGGCAGACATTCCTGGCACTAAAATAACATGTTCTCTGTTCATTAGTCACGTCTCCAGGCCCCTCTTACATTACTTTTGCTTTCCATTTTGAATTTTTATTCTCACAAAAAATAGATTTACTGTTATGTATACAACTGCATCATTGTAAAAATGGTATAAATAATATCAGCGCACTTGTGCAAGAATATTAGACTCGCCAGTTGATGTGTATTGGACGCATGGTGTGATTTGTGTACTCTTGAACATCTGCCAAAATCGAACATTTTCGCTACTTTGAGCTCAATTTCAAGGTACTTGTCATTGTCAAACCAATCAAAATCATCACTATTTCTGTAATATATCTTCCATTCTATCACATGAGACCAAGAAAACGAGAATACATCAATAAATATCATACAAAAATAGACTGCAAAGTCGCTGTTTTAAACGAAAAAAACGGTCAGTTTTTTTTTTTCTCATGCAGTGTGTGGTGCAGGATTTTTTTATACTGCGCAGACTGACCACATAGACCCATTCTTTCATATGTAGGCTTACCAGATGTTTCCTGCTTAATTTGAAGCCGCTAGAATTTACGCGTACTAGTTTGGCACCAACCCCTGCTCGTAAAACGTACTAGTATGGCACCGACCCCGAAATTGTTAACCAAGCTGAAGACTGATGTAATGGAGTTCACTAGCAATATGAACAACTGACTTCTGTTACTATCTGTAACTAAATCTACAAGAATTTCCAAGACCATATCTTAGGCCATATCTGGACCAGTATAATAAATAGCTCCTCTCAAAGCAGGGATAATCACAGACAACACAACTGCTCACTACCCCACCTTCCTCATAACCAACAAGTAAATTACCACAAGACATTGGTAAGATCTCATTTTGTCTCCGTGATGAGACCTCGGTAAGCAACTTATATCAACAATTGGGAAATTCATGAATGGGTCAGAGCATTTCTACAAAAAATGCAAAGCCTCTACAATAGACATTGTCCTATTCAAACTAAGAAGATGACAGCAAAGAGAATAAATAGCTTATGGCTAACAAATAGTATCCTCAGGTCCATTGATAAAAAACATTTTTTTCAACAAACTGGGCTTATCCCACTGAGGCAGGGTGACCTAAAAAGAAAAACGAAAGTTTTTAACTCCTTAACTGTCCAAACATAGATCTACGTTCTTACCATTAGTGCTCGAAATGTAGATCAACGTTTTACTTTTCCTGCCTCCAAATTTGGCACAATTGGCCTGAGATGCCTGGTCAGTATAGAATGGGTCATAACATTCAGTGTGCACAGTATTAAAAAAATCTGTTACCACTTAATACCTTGTAGGAGCACCAGTTCAATTGGGTGCCATCTAGAGCAAACAGCACAGCAAACACCAGGGATTCACTTATGCCATGTCGTATTAACACTCCCCTTTTTAAGAGGAAAGTGATATTGACCCTGAGTTTAGTGGCTTTGGATGTGGCCACAAGTGGTCGCGGAAATATCAAAAACCTTGATAATAACCCATGTGCAACATTTGTGCAACATCCTTTCAATTTTTGTACCACTGGTAGTGTTATCCTGCCAGAATCTCCTATACCCTATGCCCTAAGTAAAAAAAAACAATTATGGAACGTATAATACATATTCGGCAGGCTGGCTGGCCGGCAGCTGGCTGGCTGTCTCTGTCTCCGTCCGTCTGTCTGTACGTACTGTATCTATCTCACAGGTACACATACGTAAATTACCTAGGATAACCCAAAAAATCCAGACAAAGTGCTATACTGTGCTTGTAGATATAATGCATATTAAGCATGACTGGCAACTGGCAAGTAATACACATTTTCACTTGTTCAGGAATCAGACGTGATCATGTGTAATACCAGTTGGTTCAACAGAAAAACAGACACACACACACGCAGACAGAAAGACAGACACACACAGGCAGACAGAAAGACAGACACACACAGGCAGACAGAAAGACAGACACACACAGGCAGACAGAAAGACAGACACATACATGCAGACAGAAAGACAGACACACACACCCAGATAGAAAGACAGACACACAAAGGAAGGCAGAAAGACACACAGACAGAAAGACACACACAGGCAGACAGAAAGACAGACACACACAGGCAGACAGAAAGACAGACACACACAGGCAGACAGAATGACAGACACACACAGGCAGACAGAAAGACACACACACACAGGCAGACAGAAAGACACACACACACACACAGGCAGACAGAAAGACACACACACACACAGGCAGACAGACACACACACACAGGCAGACAGAAAGACACACACACACAGGCAGACAGAAAGACACACACACACAGGCAGACAGAAAGACACACACACACAGGCAGACAGAAAGACACACACACACAGGCAGACAGAAAGACACACACACAAAGGAAGGCAGAAAGACAGACAGACATGTTTATGTGTAACAGTGAAAACAAATAAAGCCAGGGTTCCATGCAGCAGCGCACAATCAAGTGTCACTCCACTGCTTACCCTGTCAGCAGTTTAGTAACACTCGTCTTAACACTATGCTTCAAGTAGTTTCATATATACTCCAGCATGTATTAATGGTAGAATTACTGACAATATGTTAAGTAAAAGGACACAAATGCAACTAATGAGACATTTTATTGTGGCAACGTTTTGCTCTCCAGGAGCTTGAAAACGGCTTGAAAAAGCTCCTGGAGAGCGAAACGTTGCCACAATAAAATGTCTCATTACAGTGGTCCCTCAGTTTTCGTGTTTAATCCGTTCCAGAGGGATTGACTAAAACTGAAATCAACGAAAACTGAAGCCATTTTCCCCATAAGAAATAATGTAAATTCAATTAATCCGTTGCAGACACCCAGGAGTATTAACAAAAAATAATTTTTTAGAGATTAAATATAGATTTACATACAGAAAAGAATAACAAATAAATATAAAGCACTAATAACATGTATAAATGAACATTTAACATCACACTTACGTTTTATTGGCGACTCTTGTTGGTGTATGGAAGATGGAGAGGAGGAGAGAGGGAGGCGAGTTTATTGTTGGGAGGCAGGACAAAATGCTTCAATTTGATACTAATATCAGCTCTACGGCTTATTTATCTATCACAATTCATCTAATATGACATAATAAACAATATAAATAACATAAAAACCGGATATACACTCTAGAATGAATAAAATATGTGTGTCATTACGAATGTGGTGGCGGGCATACTCGGTCCAGCTATGAAAACATCTTCCTATTCTTTCCTCCTTCAGACGCATTAGTATAAGAGAAAACGGAGTTTGTAATGCTAACTGCATTAGATCACTTCTTTCCAGTCGCTTCAAGGAGTGAACAGAAATCATTCCTGTCCAGGCTGGCTGGTAACAACAGCAGCAGCAGCAACAACAACAACAACTGGTTTGTTGACAAAACTCCCGAAACTTCTACACTCTCATTCTCTCTCGTTTATTCATTTAATCTTGTTTACTCACCTCTCACTCTCCATTAAGACTGCCTCTTACCACCACTGCCTTTCATCACCACTGCCTCAACCAACAAACAAGCACCACTTTATTTCATGTAATACAAATTCTTTATTGCCTCTCATCACCACTGCCTCTCATCACCACTGCCTCTCACCACCATTGCCTCTCATCACCACTGCCTCTCACCACCACTGCCTCTCATCACCACTACCTCTCACCACCACTGCCTCTCATCACCACTGCCTCTCATCACCACTGCCTCTCATCACCGCCTCTACCACCGCTTCTTTCCAGTCGCTTCAAGGAGTGAACAGAAATCATTTCTGTCCAGGCTGGCTGGTAACAACAGCAGCAGCAACAACAACAACAACTGGTTTGTTGACAAAACTCCCGAAACTTCTACACTCTCATCCTCTCTCGTTTATTCATTTAATCTTGTTTACTCACCTCTCACTCTACATTAAGACTGCCTCTTACCACCACTGCCTTTCATCACCACTGCCTCTAACACTGCCTCAACCAACAAACAAGCACCACTGCCTTTCATCACCACTGCCTCTCACCACCATTGCCTCTCACCACCATTGCCTCTCATCACCACTGCCTCTCACCACCACTGCATCTCACCACCACTGCCTCTCACCACCACTGCCTCTCATCACCACTGCCTCTCCTCACCACCACTACCTCCCATCACCACTGCCTCTCACCACCACTGCCTCTCATCACCACTGCCTCTTCTCACCACTACCTCTCACCACCACTGCCTCTCATCACCACTGCCTCTCACCACTTTGCTACGATTTCTTTCTTTAATTCTATGGTGTTCCTCACTTTCTTTACCAAAGGACTGACACTAGGAGCTTTCTTTGGGCCTGTGGTGGCTTATTTAGCAGTCACACACAATAATCAAGGGCCAAAAACAATGGATTGTTAAGAAATGTTTTGTATGAACTCACAGGATAATGTTCACTCAACCAGAAACAATGCTACACTGCCTGAGAATGTGCGTGAGAGGCGGGCTTGCAGGCTTTGTATGTGCGCTGGGCACTGGACAGGGTTCCGTACCATGAACAAAAACGGAGGGAATCACACGAAAACAGAGGTAAATTTTCCCCGAAAAAACTGCACGAAAACGGAAACACACGAAAACAGAGGGACCACTGTAGTTGCATGTGTGTCCTTTTACTTAACCCTTTGACTGTCGGAGAACCCTTTCTGAAACTGTCATTCTATGTCGGGAAATATTAAAAAAAAAAAAAAAATTTCTTACCAAAATGTTAGGATTATTTTGCTGATTGTTTTAAGCCTAAAAACAATTTTTTGCGATCAGTACTTACCGAGATATGGAGGCGTAAAGTTGGCAGAATATGAGCTGCGTATGGCAACATCGGCGAATTCCGCTGACTAGGTAAACTTCTGTTTACTTCCATTCGTAGATTTCTTGTTTTTTTCACTATTTTCTTTTTTATGTAACTTATGTGGCCTGTGAGACCACAGTAAGGTGCAATGTATATATATACACTCGTTGTTTGCACCACAATAATTGCACAAACATTAGTATGTTTATATTGTTTACAAAACTTGTTTACACAAACAAACAACGACAAAAAATGTTCATTACTATTGTTCTATAATATATATACATATGTACACTCACTGAACACTTTCCTAGAACTCCTGCAGCTTGTGGAACTCTTTGAAACATGGGTATATGCACAGTGGTACTTTACACTCCTCACACATAAAACGAGTGTCTCTG
>WNWK01003962.1:112500-151639 GCA_009830355.1 Cherax destructor | reverse complement strand
GGGGAGAAGGGAAGCGGAATGGGGGAGAAGGAAGCAGGAGGTACGGAGGGAGAGAGAGGAAGCAGGAGGTACGGAGGGAGAGAGAGGAAGCAGGAGGTACGGAGGGAGAGAGAGGAAGCAGGAGGTGCGGAGGGAGAGAGAGGAAGCAGGAGGTACGGAGGAGAGAGGAAGCAGAGGTGGGGGGAGAGAGGAGGGAAAGGTGAGGGAGGAGAGAGGAAGCAGGAGGTAGGAGGGAGAGAGAGGAAGCAGGAGGAGGAGGGAGAGAGGAAGCAGGAGGTCAGAGGGAGAGGAAGCAGGAGGTATGGAGGGAGAGAGGAGCAGGGAGAGTGAAGCAGGGAGGAGGAGAGAGAGGAAGCAGGAGGTCGGAGGAGAGAGAGGAAGCAGGAGGACAGGAGGGAGAGAGAGGAAGCAGGAGGAGGAGGGAGAGAGAGGAAAGCAGGAGGTACGGAGGAGAGAGAGGAAGCAGGAGGCGGAGGAGAGAGAGGAAGCAGGAGGTAGGAGGGAGAGAGAGGAAGCAGGAGGACGTGAGGGAGAGAGAGGAAGCAGGAGGACAGGAGGGAGAGAGAGGAAGCAGGAGGTACAGAGGGAGAGAGAGGAAGCAGGAGGTACAGAGGGAGAGAGAGGAAGCAGGAGGTACGGAGGGAGAGAGAGGAAGCAGGAGGTACGGAGGGAGAGAGAGGAAGCAGGAGGTACGGAGGGAGAGGAACAAAACATCGTCTTAACTTACAAAATACATGGAAAGAAACTCTCCCTTAATCCTTTAGAGGGGGAAGGGAGGGAAGGAGGAGAGGGGGAGGCAGAGGGGGAGGAAGGGAGGGGAAGGAGAAGAGGGGATGGAGGGAAAGGAGAGGGGAGGGTGGGAAGGGAGGGAGGGGGGAGGGTGGGAAGGTAGGGAGAGGGGAGGGTGGAAGGAGGGAGAGGGGAGGGAGGAGAGGGGAGGGAGGGGAGGAGGAAGGGGAGGGGAGGGAAGGGAAGGGGGAGGAAGGAGGGAAGGAGAGGGGAGGAGGGGGAAGGAGAAGAGGGGGATGGAGGGAAAGGAGAGGGGAGGGAGGGGAGGAGAGGGGAGGGAGGCAGGGGAAGGAGGAGGGGAAGGAGAGGGGAGGGAGGGAAGGAGAGGGGAGGAATGGAGGGGAAGGAGAGGAGGAAGGGAGGGAAGGAGAAGAGGGGGATGGAGGGAAAGGAGAGGGGGAGGGAGGGAAGGGAGGGAGAGGTGGAGGGAGGGAGGGAAGGAGGAGAGGAGAGGAAGGAGGGAAGGAGAGGGAGAGGAAGGGAGGGAAGAGGGGGATGGAGGGAAAGGAGAGGGAGGGAGGGAAGGGAGGGAGGGAAGGAGGAGAGGGGAGGAAGGAGGGGAAGGAGAGGGGGAGGAAGGAGGGGAAGTAGAGGAAGGGAAGGAGGGAAGGAAGGGGGAGTGGAGGGAAGGAGGAGGGGGAAGAGGGAAGGGAGGGGATGGAGGAGAGGGGGAGGGAGGAGGGAAGGATAGGGGGAGGGAGGGAGGGGCAGGATAGGGGGAGGGAGGGAAGAAGGAGAGGGGAGGGAGGGAGGGAGGGAGGGAGAGGAGAGGGAGGGAGGCAGAAAAGGAGGGGAGGAAGGAGGGAAGGAGGAGAGGGAGGGAGGGAGGGGAAGGAGGAGAGGGAAGGAGGAAGGGGAAGGAGAGGGAGAGGGAGAGGGAGGGGAAGGAGGGGAGGAAGGAGGGAAGGAGGAGAGGGGAGGGAGGGAGGGGAAGGAGGGAGGGGAGGGAGGGAGGGGAAGTAGAGGGGAGGGAGGGAAGGAGAGGGGGAGGAAGGGGGAAGGGGAAGGGGGAGGGAGGGAGGGGAAGGAGGAGAGGGGGAGGGAGGGAGGAGGGAGAGAGGGGAAGGAGGAAAATAGAAAATGATCATAGAAAAATGGAATAAGAGAAGAAATTAACATCTTGTTTCCCCGCATCTACCACCACTACTGCCACCACTACTACTGCCACCACTACTACTGCCACCACTACTACTGCCACCACTACTACTGCCACCACTACTACTGCCACCACTACTACTACTGCCACCACTACTACTGCCACCACTACTACTACTGCCACCACTACTACTGCCACCACTACTACTACTGCCACCACTACTACTGCCACCACTACTACTGCCACCACTACTACTGCCACCACTACTCTGCCACCACTACTACTGCCACCACTACTACTGCCACCACTACTACTGCCACCACTACTACTACTGCCACCACTACTACTACTGCCACCACTACTACTACTACTGCCACCACTACTACTGCCACTACTACTACTGCCACCACTACTACTACTGCCACCACTACTACCACCACTACTACTACTACTGCCACCACTACTACTGCCACCACTACTACTGCCACCACTACTACTGCCACCACTACTACTGCCACCGCTACTACTGCCACCACTACTACTGCCACCACTACATCCCCTACTACCTACCACTACTACTGCCACCACTACTACTGCCACCACTACTACTGCCACCACTACTACTACTACCACTACTACTGCCACCACTAATACTGCCACCACTACTACTGCCACCACTACTACTACTACCACTACTACTGCCACCACTAATACTGCCACCACTACTACTGCCACCACTACTACTGCCACCACTACTACTGCCACCACTACTACTGCCACCACTACTACTGCCACCACTACTACTACCACCACTACTACTACCACCACTACTACTACCACCACTACTACTGCCACCACTACTACTGCCACCACTATTACTACTCCACTACACTACTCTGCACCACTACTACTGCCACCACTACTACTGCCACCACTACTACTGCCACCACTACTACTGCCACCACTACTACTGCCACCACTACTACTGCCACCACTACTACTGCCACCACTACTACTGCCACCACTACTACTACTACCACTACTACTACTACTGCCACCACTACTACTGCCACCACTACTACTGCCACCACTACTACTGCCACCACTACTACTGCCACCACTACTACTACCACCACTACTACTACCACCACTATTACTGCCACCACTACTACTGCCACCACTACTACTACTGCCACTACTACTACTGCCACCACTACTACTGCCACCACTACTACTGCCACCACTACTACTGCCACCACTACTACTGCCACCACTACTACTACTGCCACTACTAATACTGCCACCACTAATACTGCCACCACTACTACTGCCACCACTACTACTGCCACCACTACTACTACTACCACTACTACTACTGCCACCACTACTACTGCCACCACTACTACTGCCACCACTACTACTACTACCACTACTACTACTGCCACCACTACTACTGCCACCACTACTACTACTACCACCACTACTACTACTACCACTACTACTACTACTACCACCACCACTACTACTACTACCACCACTACTATTACTACTGCCACCACTAATCTCCACCACTACTACGCCACCACTACTACTGCCACGACTACTACTACTATCGCTACTACTACTACTGCCACCACTACTACTGCCACCACTACTACTGCCACCACTACTACTACTACCACCACTACTACTACTACCACCACTACTACTACTACCACCACTACTACTACTACCACCACTACTATTACTACTGCCACCACTAATACTGCCACCACTACTACTGCCACGACTACTACTACTATCGCTACTACTACTACTGCCACCACTACTACTACTACCACCACTACTACTACTACCACCACTACTACTACTACCACCACTACTACTACTACCACCACTACTATTACTACTGCCACCACTATCATACTGCCACACACTACTACTCGCCTACTTCTACTACTACAATCACTACTACTACTACTACCACCACTACTACTACCACCACTACTACTACTACCACCACTACTACTACTACCACCACTACTACTACTACCACCACTACTACTACTACCACCACTACTACTACTACCACCACTACTTTAGGTTAGCTGTCATGGCTTCCGGGGGTCAGCGCCCCCGCGGCCTGCTATTAAACCAGAAAACTTAGTCTATAATTTGCTTGTAGTGATAAGTGATATTTAGAGATAAGAGCCAGTGTGTACATCAAGTACACCAGAGTAATTGTCTGATTACAATGTAATCTGTGACTCAGTAATGCTGAGTGGCACTGCAACAGTCACCCACCACTTGTACCGGCACTCTTCCCACACCACCAAGTGGCACTCGTCCAAATTTCAACGTTGGTCATTTAACCTATCCTTTGATATACCTTACCTTTGAAGTTTCGAGAGTTTATCTACTCTCTGAGCCCGGCCATGGGCCAGGCTCGTCTGGTGCTTGCCTAGTCAACCAGGCTGTTGCTGCTGGAGGCCTGCTGCCCCACATATCCATCACAGCCTGGTTGATCTGGCACCCGATGAAGATACTTGTCCAGTTTCCTCTTGAAGGCTTCTACACTGGTTCCAGCCGTGTTTCGGATATCTTCTGGTAAGATGTTGAATAGTCTGGGACCCCGGATGTTAATACAGTGCTACCGTATTGTCCCCACCGCACCCCTGCTCCTCACTGGGTTTATTTTACTTTCTCCCATATCTCTCACTCCAGTATGTTGTTATGGCAGTGTGCAGATTTGGGACCAGGCCCTCAAGTACTTTCCAGGTATATATTATCATGTATCTCTCTCTCCTCCGCTCCAATGAGTACATGTTCAAGACTTGAAGGCGTTCCCAATAATTTAGATGTTTCAATGGCTCAATGTGAGCCGTAAACGATCTCTGAATTTGTTCCAGCTCTGATATTTCTCCTGCCCTGAACGGGGCCGTCAGCACAGAGCAGTATTCTAAGTGAGGGATCACTAGCGATTTGAAGAGTGTCACCATCGGCATTATTTCCCTTGTTTTGAAAGTTCTCAATACCCACCTCGTCATCTTCCTGGCTGTTGTGATCTTTGTCTTGTTATGGTCTTTAAAAGACAGATCAGCAGACATAATTATTCCCAAGTCCTTTACGTGTTCCTTTCGCTCTATGTGGTGACCCTCTTGCGTTTTGTATATAGTGTTCCTTTTAAGTTCTTCATTTTTTCCATACCTAAGCAGCTGAAACTTATCACCATTGAACGTCATGTTGTTCTCCACTGCCCACTGGAAGACCCTGCTTATGTCTTCCTGTAATTTTTCAGTGTCTTCTACCGTAGTGACATTCATGCTTATTTTAGTGTCATCTGCAAATGATACAAAAGTGTGCTGGGTGTTTTTGTCTATGTCTGCTATGAGGATGAGAAACAGCAGAGGTGCCAGGACAGTGCCTTGGGGCACTGAGCTTTTGACCTCGCTGATGCTGGATCTTGCCCTGTTCACTACTACTTTTTGTGTTCTGTGTGTTAGGAACTCAAAAATCCATCTGCCTACCTTCCCCGTAATGCCTATGGCCCTCATTTTGTGCGCTATCACTCCAAGATCGCATTTGTCGAACGCCTTTGCTAAATCTGCGTTTTGGTCGTCTTCCAATGCCTCCCTAATTCTGTCATAATGGTTCAGCAGCTGTGACAGGCATGATCGTCCTGCTCTGAAGCCATGCTGGTTCGGGTTATGTTGGTTGTGCTGGTCCATGAACTTTGAAATCTACCGTCTCATCACTCTTTCAAATATTTTTATGATGTGAGAAGTTAGGGCTACTGGTCTGTAATTTTTAGCTAGTGCTCTACTACCTCCCTTATGCAAAGGAGCTATGTCTGCACTCTTTAAGGCCTCTGGAATTTCACATAGATCTAAGCTGTTTCTCCACAGAATACTAAGGGCTCTTGCTAATGGTACTTTGCACTGCTTTATAAATAAAGCATTCCATGAATCTGGTCCAGGTGCTGAGTGAGTGGGCATGTTGGCCATTTCTTTTTCGAAATCTATGGGATTTGTACTAATGTCGGTTAGGTGGTCTGCGCGGCCTTCTGCGGGAGTGAAAAATATTTCTGCATTTTCTACCTTGCTGTCATTTAGTGGGTTGCTGAACACTGACTCATACTGTTCTTTTAGGATTTCACTCATTTCCTGTTCATCGTCAGTATACGAATCTCCTCTCAATAATGGTCCAATTCTACAGGTAGTTCTTAGCTTGGATTTTGCATAGGAGTAGAAATATTTTGGGTTTCTTGCAATATCCTGTATGGCTCTTTGTTCCCTTTGTACTTCTTCTGTCAGGTATGACATCTTAAGTTTTTGCTCTAATTCAGTGATCTCTCGGTTAAGGCTATCTCTCCTCTGTTGCAACATATTTGTGTTTTTCAACAATTCAGTAACCCGTTTTCTTCTCCTGTACCATCTCCTACGCCTCTCTCTATATCTGATCTTCTTCGGGTTTCCTCAATGGTACGTGTTTCATACATACCTTGTATGCTTCTGTATTCAGCTTCTCTAGGCACTGGTGGGGATTTAGGGTGCTCATGTCTGATTCCCATGATATGTCTGATAGCTCTTGGTTTATTCTTTCCCAATCAATTCTATGGTTATTAAAATTAAACTTACTGAACATTCCGTCTCTAACATTAGTGTCGCAGTTCCCTAACCCTGAGTTAATACTCGTTTGAACTTCTATGATGTTATGATCAGAGTATATTGTTTTTGTAACTGTTATGTCTCTGATTAATTCCTCGTTGTTTGTGAATATCAAATCCAGGGTATTTTCATTTCTAGTGGGATCAATTATCTGTTGGTTTAATGAGTACTTTTCACAAAGCCTCATTAGTTCCCTGGTATGTGCCTGTTGAGCCAGGGTGCTTCCAGGATATATTTCTGGTATAACATTATGTTGCCTCATCTTCCATTTTACATGAGGGAGATTAAAATCTCCAAGGATTAAAATGTTTGGGGGTGGGATTCTCTAGCCTATCCAGATAGCTATCTATCTTCCTTAACTGCTCTGTGAATTCCTCCGCAGTTGCTGATGGTGGTTTGTATACTAGGATAATTACTAGATTCTTATTTTCCACTTTAATGCCGAGGATTTCTACTATATCATTCGTAGCGTTCAACACTTCTGTGCAACAGAGAGTATCTTTTACATAGAGTCCTACTCCTCCCTGTGACCTATTAATTCTATCACATCTATACATGTTATAGTTTTCTATCTGAATCTCTCCGTCCAAAACATCCCTTGTATGTGTTTCTGTAAATGCTCCAAACATGGCATTTGCTTCTGATAGGAGTCCACTAACATAACTAACTTTGTCATTTTTATTTGATTTCAGACCCTGAATATTTGCAAATATGAAGCAGGAGTTACCATTTGGGATGTTTGGTCTTTCTTTGTGTTTCATTAGTACCACTGGTGATGTCCTACCTGGTATGGCCCCTGGTGCCCATACCCCTGGTTTCTCCAGTACTGACTTTGATTGTTCATACAGCCCTGATGAGCTGGTGCCTGTCTTGGCATGTCCCACTGTGCTGCCCATCTGTCCCCTCTGTACCATTTCCCCCTTTTGTCTCTTTATTTGATCTGGTTGTTTCTCCTTATATCTAAAAAAGATTGCTGTTCATTTTCATTTTCCCTTTCCCTGCTTTCTCTGTATCGTACTGTTCCCTTTATATGGTGGTCTGGGCAGCTCAGGTCGTAACATTCTCTGGACTGTGTTGAAGCTTGACACATCACTGGATGGAAGTATCTGCACTCTTTGTTAAAACGACACTTTCCTTTCCTTAACATGTTGGCACATTTTCTGGTATGTTTATTCCAGCAAGCTCTGCCATATAGGCACATACCTTTTGCATAGAATCTGCATATGTTTTGACTGCCTATATTTACTGATTTTGTGTCTTCCCAAAGATCTGCCGAATTATCTGCGTTTTCTTCTTCTCTTTCTACTCCTTGGCTTTCCTCTTTATCTGTACTTTCCTCCTTTGATGACATGGGGCCAACATTTTCCCTGGAAGAGGACTCCCCTATTATATCTGTACTAGAGGCTATGGCTGTGGTGGCGTCTTTAACCAAATCTGGATGTTCACTATGGCTGGGGGCTGGGTCTGGGTCAGTCCTGGGGCTGGGGGATGAGTTAGCTAATGTTTTTGTCTCCTGTGTTTTTTCAAGTGGATGACTGTTTATTTTTGGGTCAATTGTTGTAGACTGGTCATTGTGTGTGTTAGACTTTACTCCTCTCCTATCTTCCCATGTTCTATATATACCGGGTAGACTATTCAATAGTTCCTCTTTTCTTTCATGCTTATTGTTTATTAACCTCCTGAGTACTTTCCTGATATCTGTCCATAGTTCCACATCCTTGTCGCAGATCCAGAAACACCTTTCTAGATGGATGTCATTTTTTGTTGCTGTGTTAATTCTTGAACATGTGACATGATGTTTTGAAAAGCAAAGGTTGCATGTGATTCTGGATTTTTTCCCAAGAGCCTTTCCACATGTCCCACAGGTATACTGTACTGCCATCCTGCCTGTAGTCAACTGCAGCAGTACAAGATGAACCCGCTTTACAGTGTTTCGCTAATGCGGCGGTTTTCAATTATAGCCATTCTTCAGTTATTCAGACTTGCTACAATATAAACACTACTCACTACAGACTATAAGAAGAGCGTCACTTGGGAACCTGGCCAGTCACCCTGTAGTGGGTTCGACTCCTGCTGACTGCGATCTTTCTCTGTATATACCTGCTTGTATCAGCCTGCCACATTGATATATATACATATATATATATATATATATATATATATATATATATATATATATATATATATATATATATATAAGAGAGAGAGAGAGAGAGAGAGAAGGGGGGTTGTGGTGGTCGAAGAAGGAATGCTGAGGAAGTGTTGTGACGAAACAGTGATTGTGATGGGCAGAGATTGTGGTGATGGGGCAGACTGTGGAGCAGTGACTGTACTGACGGGGCAGTGATTATGGTGATGGGACAGTTACTTTGATGGAGCAGTGATTGTGGTGGAGCAGTGATTGTGATGGGGCAGTGATTGTGATGGAGCAGTGATTGTGGTGGAGTAGTGATTGTGGTGATGGGGCAGCGATTGTGATGAGGCAGTGATTGTGGTAATGGAATAGTGAGTGTGGTAATGGAGCAGTGATTGTGGTGATGGGGCAGTGATTGTGTTGATGAGGCAGTGATTGTGGTAATGGAGCAGTGATTGTGATGGGGATGGGGCAGTGACTGTGGTAATGAGACAGTGAGTGTTGTAATGGTGCAGTGATTGTGGTGGTTCAGTGATTGTAGTGATGGGGCAGTGATTGTGGTGGAGATGCTTGGTGAATCTCGCGGTGGTAGTGGTGGTCGCGCCAGAATGATTCTCATCCGCGAGGGAATGATTCTCTTCCGCGAAGGAATGATTCTCATCCGCGAGGGAATGATTCTCATCCGCGAGGGAATTATTCTCATCCGCGAGGGAATGATTCTCATCCGCGAGGGAATGATTCTCATCGAGGTAATGATTCTCATCCGCGAGGGAATGATTCTCATCCGCGAGGTAATGATTCTCATCCGCGAGGGAATGATTCTCATCCGCGAGGGAATGATTCTCATCCGCGAGGGAATGATTCTCATCCGCGAGGTAATGATTCTCATCCGCGAGGGAATGATTCTCATCCGCGAGGGAATGATTCTCATCCGCGAGGGAATGATTCTCATCCGCGAGGGGAATCATTCAATTCACACGGAAAGTGAATTTTTTAGTGTTGAGGAGAAAGTCCCAGAGAAAGGTCTGGAGGGAGAAAGGGCTAAAGGAAGAAAGGTCTGGAGGGAGAAAGGTCTGGAGGGAGAAAGATCTGGAGGGAGAAAAGTCTGGAGGGAGAAAGGTCTGGAGGGAGAAAGGTCTGGAGGAAGAAAGGTCTGGAGGGAGAAAGGTCTGGAGGGAGAAAGGTCTGGAGGGAGAAAGGTCTGGAGGGAGAAAGGTCTGGAGGAAGAAAGGTCTGGAGGGAGAAAGGTCTGGAGGGAGAAAGGTCTGGAGGGAGAAAGGTCTGTAGGGAGAAAGATCTGTAGGGAGAAAGGTCTGGAGTTAGAAAGGTTTGGAGTTAGAAAGGTCTGGAGGAAGAAAGGTCTGGAGGGAGAAAGGTCTGGAGGGAGAAAGGTCTGAAGGGAGAAAGGTCTGGAGGGAGAAAGGTCTGGAGGGAGAAAGGTCTGGAGGGAGAAAGATCTGGAGGGAGAAATTTTCTGGAGGGAGAAATGTCTGGAGGGAGAAAGGTCTGGAGGGAGAAAGGTCTGGAGGGAGAAAGATCTGGAGGGAGAAAGGTCTGGAGGGAGAAAGGTCTGAAGGGAGAAAGGTCTGGAGGGCGAAAACAAGATGATGATGTTACCTTTTAGATGGTGATAACCTAAGACAAATTGAATATAACAGATGCTGAGGCAGAGGCAATATTGATGGTGACAGCTGTGTCACCATGTCTACAAGAGTATTCACATGGGTTACCTCACACCCATGATGTCTACAAGAGTATTCACATGGTTTACCTCACATCCATGATGTCTACAAGAGTATTCACATGGTTTACCTCACACCCATGATGTCTACAAGAGTATTCACATGGGTTACCTCACACCCATGATGTCTACAAGAGTATTCACATGGTTTACCTCACACCCATGATGTCTACAAGAGTATTCACATGGGTTACCTCACACCCATGATGTCTACAAGAGTATTCACATGGGTTACCTCACACCCATGATGTCTACAAGAGTATTCACATGGGTTACCTCACACCCATGATGTCTACAAGAATATTCACATGGGTTACCTCACACCCATGATGTCTACAAGAGTATTCACATGGGTTACCTCACACCCATGATGTCTACAAGAGTATTCACATGAGTTACCTCACACCCATGATGTCTACAAGAGTATTCACATGGGTTACCTCACACCCATGATGTCTACAAGAGTATTCACATGGGTTACCTCACATCCATGATGTCTACAAGAGTATTCACATGGGTTACCTCCACCCATGATGTCTACAAGAGTATTCACATGGGTTACTCACACCCATGATGTCTACAAGAGTATTCACATGGGTTACCTCACACCCATGATGTCTACAAGAGTATTCACATGGGTTACCTCACACCCATGATGTCTACAATAGTATTCACATGGGTTACATCACACCCATGATGTCTACAATAGTATTCACATGGGTTACCTCACACCCATGATGTCTACAATAGTATTCACATGGGTACATCACACCATGATGTCTACAAGTAGTATTCACATGGGTTACCTCACACCCATGATGTCTACAAGAGTATTCACATGGGTTACATCACACCATGATGTCTAAAGGTATTCACATGGGTTACTCACACCCATGATGTCAAAGAAGGACAAGAGAAAGTATGAGAGGGACAAAAGAGTAAGAGTGATTGAGGGAGAGAATAGCGGATAAGGCAAAGAGAGAGGGGAAAGGAAGAGAGGAAGGGAGGGGAAAGGAAGGATAGAAGAGGAGGGGACAAGGAAGGAGTGGAAGAGGAGGGGACAAGGAAGGAGTGGAAGAGGAGGGGACAAGGAAGGAGTGGAAGAGGAGGACAAGGAAGAGGAAGAGAAGGGGAAGAGAAGAGGCACAAGAATCGAGAGCATGGAAGGAATGCGTTGAGAGGAAGGAAGAGGGAGGAGAAAAGAGGAGAGAGAACATTACGAGGAAAGGTAAAGATGGGTAAGTATTGAGAGGGGGAAGGTACAGTGTGAAGAAGAGAAGAGAGGTCACACAGTATACCAGACATGTACAGTGTTCCACACAGTATACCAGACATGTACAGTGTTCCACACAGTATACCAGACATGTACAGTGTTCCACACAGTATACAGACATGTACAGTGTTCCACACAGTATACAGACATGTACAGTGTTCCACACAGTATACCAGACATGTACAGTGTTCCACACAGTATACTAGACATGTACAGTGTTCCACACAGTATACCAGACATGTACAGTGTTCCACACAGTATACCAGACATGTACAGTGTTCACACAGTATACCAGACATGTACAGTGTTCCACACAGTATACCAGACATGTACAGTGTTCCACACAGTATACCAGACATGTACAGTGTTCCACACAGTATACCAGACATGTACAGTGTTCCACACAGTATACCAGACATGTACAGTGTTCCACACAGTATACAGACATGTACAGTGTTCCACACAGTATATCAGACATGTACAGTGTTCCACACAGTATACAGACATGTACAGTGTTCAACAGTATCCCAGTGACAGTGTTCACAAGTATATCAACATGTACAGTGTTCCACACAGTGAGTCGACTGTACAGTCTCACCAGTACAGACGACAGTTTCATCACGTACAAAGAATACAGTGTAGTTCTCATCCACCAGGAAGGAAGTCATCCACCAGGGGAAGGGAAGAGTCATCCACCAGGGGAAGGGAAGAGTCATCCACCAGGGGAAGGGAAGTCATCCACCAGGGGAAGGGAAGAGTCATCCACCAGGGGAAGGGAAGAGTCATCCACCAGGGGAAGGGAAGAGTCATCCACCAGGGAAGGAAGAGTCATCCACCAGGGAAGGAAGTCATCCACCAGGGAAGGAAGTCATCCACCAGGGTCACGAAGTCAGGGGAAGTCATCCACCAGGGGAAGGGAAGAGTCATATACCAGGGGAAGGGAAGAGTCATCCACCAGGGGACGGGAAGTCATCCACCAGGGGAAGGGAAGAGTCATCCACCAGGGGAAGGGAAGTCATCCACCAGGGGACGGGAAGAGTCATCCACCAGGGGAAGGGAAGAGTCATCCACCAGGGGAAGGGAAGTCATCCACCAGGGGAAGGGAAGTCATCCACCAGGGGAAGGGAAGAGTCATCCACCATGGGACGGGAAGTCATCCACCAGGGGAAGAAAAGAGTCATCCACCAGGGGAAGGGAAGAGTCATCCACCAGGGGAAGGGAAGAGTCATCCACCAGGGGAAGGGAAGTCATCCACCATGGGAAGGGAAGGGTCATCCACCAGAAGGGAAGTCATCCACCAGGGTAAGGGAAAGGTCATCCACCAGAAGGGAAGTCATCCACCAGGGGAAGGGATGGGTCATCCACCAGAAGGGAAGTCATCCACCAGGGAAGGAAGGGTAATCCACCAGGGGAAGGGAAGTCATCCACCAGGGGAAGGGATGGGTCATCCACCAGGGGAAGGGAAGGGTCATCCATCAGGGAAGGGTCATCCACCAGGGGAAGGGAAGGGTCATCCACCAGGGGAAGGGAAGTCATCCACCAAGGGAAGGGATGGGTCATCCACCAGGGGAAGGGAAGTCATTCACCAGGGGAAGGGAAGGGTCATCCACCAGAAGGGAAGTCATCCACCAGGGGAAGGGAAGGGTAATCCACCAGGGGAAGGGAAGTCATCCACCAGGGGAAGGGATGGGTCATCCACCAGGGGAAGGGTCATCCACCAGGGGAAGGGAAGTCATCCACCAAGGGAAGGGAAGGGTCATCCACCAGGGAAGGAAGTCATCCACCAAGGGAAGGGATGGGTCATCCACCAGGGGAAGGGAAGAGTCATCCACCAGGGGAAGGGAAGAGTCATCCACCAGGGGAAGGGAAGTCATCCACCATGGGAAGGGAAGGGTCATCCACCAGAAGGGAAGTCATCCACCAGGGTAAGGGAAAGGTCATCCACCAGAAGGGAAGTCATCCACCAGGGAAGGGATGGGTCATCCACCAGAAGGAAGTCATCCACCAGGGGAAGGGAAGGGTAATCCACCAGGGAAGGGAAGTCATCCACCAGGGAAGGGATGGGTCATCCACCAGGGAAGGGAAGGGTCATCCATCAGGGGAAGGGTCATCCACCAGGGGAAGGGAAGGGTCATCCACCAGGGGAAGGAAGTCATCCACCAAGGGAAGGGATGGGTCATCCACCAGGGAAGGAAGTCATCCACCAGGGAAGGGAAGGGTCATCCACCAGAAGGAAGTCATCCACCAGGGAAGGGAAGGGTAATCCACCAGGGAAGGGAAGGGTAATCCACCAGGGGAAGGGAAGTCATCCACCAGGGAAGGGATGGGTCATCCACCAGGGGAAGGGTCATCCACCAGGGGAAGGGAAGTCATCCACCAAGGGAAGGGAAGGGTCATCCACCAGGGGAAGGGAAGTCATCCACCAAGGGAAGGGATGGGTCATCCACCAGGGGAAGGGAAGGGTCATCCACCAGGGGAAGGGAAGGGTCATCCACCAGGGGAAGGGAAGTCATCCACAAGGGGAAGGGAAGGGTCATCCACCAGGGGAAGGGAAGAGTCATTCACCAGGGTAAGGGAAGCGTCATCCATCATGGTATTCATCACACCATGATCACGTCTCCACCATACGTCAAATGGTTCACTTTATTAAGCTGGCTCAAGCTTAAGAGAGGTTCTTACTGGCTGTCAGGTTCTTACTGGCTGTCAGCTAAGCTCTCATACTCCACACACCCTTCATACAATTTATACATTATACACGCTTTTATATTTACCGGGCAATGTATATTATACATATACCTCTACAAACCTAAGTGGTGATGAGTTATAATGAATTAGTTGAAGGAAGTTGATTTTGTAAGCAACAGTAGAGAGTAACAGTAGTGAGTAACAGTAGAGTAACAGTAGACAATAACAGTAGAGAGCAACAGTAAAGAGTAACAGTAGAGAGTAACAGTAGAGTAACAGTAGAGAGTAACAGTCAACAGAGAAAACTTGTTTCACAAGGTACAGTACTCGGCCCCATCCTCATACCCAACACAGTACTCGGCCCCATCCTCATACCCAACACAGTACTCGGCCCCATCCTCATACCCAACACAGTACTCGGCCCCATCCCCATACCCAACACAGTACTCGGCCCCATCCTCATACCCGACACAGTACTCGGCCCCATCCTCATACCCAACACAGTACTCGGCCCCATCCCCATACCCGACACAGTACTCGGCCCCATCCTCATACCCGACACAGTACTCGGCCCCATCCTCATACCCGACACAGTACTCGGCCCCATCCTCATACCCGACACAGTACTCGGCCCCATCCCCATACCCAACACAGTACTCGGCCCCATCCTCATACCCGACACAGTACTCGGCCCCATCTTCATACCCGACACAGTACTCGGCCCCATCCTCATACCCGACACAGTACTCGGCCCCATCCTCATACCCGACACAGTATTCGGCCCCATCCTCATACCCAACACAGAACTCGGCCCCATCCTCATACCCGACACAGTACTCGGCCCCATCCTCATACCCGACACAGTACTCGGCCCCATCCTCATACCCGACACAGTACTCGGCCCCATCCCCATACCCGACACAGTACTCGGCCCCATCCTCATACCCGACACTGTACTCGGCCCCATCCTCATACCCGACACTGTACTCGGCCCCATCCTCATACCCGACACAGTACTCGGCCCCATCCCCATACCCGACATAGACCACATCACAGTATTATCGCTGAAAAACACTCTTGTCAACAGTTCAAGATATTTATTAGAGGTAAAGTTTGTCTACGTGTGTCTTCTCCCTGGATGGTCGCTGTCTACCAACCTACTACCCATGTTTCACACATGACAGGAGGGCAGTACCTCCCTGGATGGTCGCTGTCTACAACCTACTACCCATGTGTTACACATGACAGGAGGGCAGTACCTCCCTGGATGGTCGCTGTCTACCAACCTACTACCCATGTTTCACACATGACAGGAGGGCAGTACCTCCCTGGATGGTCGCTGTCTACAACCTACTACCCATGGTTTACACATGACAGGAGGGCAGTACCTCCCTGGATGGCAGCTGTCTACCAACCTACTACCCATGTTTTACACATGACAGGAGGGCAGTACCTCCCTGGATGGTCGCTGTCTACCAACCTACTACCCATGTTTCACACATGACAGGAGGGCAGTACCTCCCTGGATGGTCGCTGTCTACAACCTACTACACATGTTTTACACATGACAGGAGGGCAGTACCTCCCTGGATGGTCGCTGTCTACCAACCTACTACCCATGTTTCACACATGACAGGAGGGCAGTACCTCCCTGGATGGTCGCTGTCTACAACCTACTACCCATGTTTTACACATGACAGGAGGGCAGTACCTCCCTGGATGGTCGCTGTCTACCAACCTACTACCCATGTTTCACACATGACAGGAGGGCAGTACCTCCCTGGATGGTCGCTGTCTACCAACCTACTACCCATGTTTCACACATGACAGGAGGGCAGTACCTCCCTGGATGGTCGCTGTCTACAACCTACTACCCATGTTTCACACATGACAGGAGAGCAGTACCTCCCTGGATGGCAGCTGTCTACAACCTACTACCTCACTAGACAGCCACATACGGCTATACAAAAATCTAGCATTACTGTCAGTGCCGGACACCAACGCCTCCAGGGTTACTTTCCAGGAAGTAGTGGAGGAGGTGAGGTGGTCAGTACACGGCAGCCCCAGTAAGCCGGTAACCAGGCTAACATTTCTCTGCTTAAATTGCGCTGAGGTAACGCAAGAATTTCAACTACCCTTGAGGGCCATGTACCCAGGATCACACTGGGGGAGGGGGAAGTCACTCTTTAACACCCACCTAACACTTCTCCTCCTCCCCCTCCTCCTCTTCCCCTGTCCCACACCACTTCCTCCTAGTCATCAAGTGGTATGAAGAATAACAATTGATGGATCTGATAAACTTGGTGGAAATGTCAGAGGAGACACACACACACACACACACACACAAGGGCAAAGAAGACCGCAGACGGAGTACAGTCTAGGGGGCCAGAGACTACAAACCTCACTCAAGGAAAAGGATCTTGGGGTGAGTATAACACCAGGCACATCTCCTGAGGCGCACATCAACCAGATAACTGCTGCAGCATACGGGCGCCTGGCAAACCTAAGAACAGCATTCCGACATCTCAATAAGGAATCATTCATGACCCTTTACACTGTGTACGTCAGGCCTATACTGGAGTATGCAGCACCAGTTTGGAACCCACACCTAGCCAAGCATGTAAGGAAATTAGAGAAAGTGCAAAGGTTTGCAACAAGACTAGTCCCGGAGTTAAGGGTCATGTGCCACGAGGAGAGGTTAAGCGAAATCGACCTGACGACACTGGAGGACAGGAGAGATAGGGGGGATATGATAACGACATATAAAATACTGAGAGGAATTGACAAGGTGGACAGAGACTGGATGTGCCAGAGATGTGACACAGCAACAAGGGGTCACAACTGGAAGTTGAAGACTCAGATGAATCACAGGAATGTTAGGAAGTATTTCTTCAGCCAAAGAGTTGTCAGGAAGTGGAACAATCTGGAGAGTGATGAAGTGGAGGCAGGATCCCTACATAGCTTTAAGAAGAGATATGATAAAGCTCATGAAGCAGGAAGAGTGACCTAGTGGCGGCCAGTGAAGAGGCGGGGCCAGGGGCTGTGACTCGACCCCTGCAACCACAACAACTTGTTGAGTACACACACACACCTTTAACTCTGATATGCCTTTGACGAGTTCCGAGTTTTTCTACTCCTGGAGCCCGGCTATGGACCAGGCTCGTCTGGTGTTTGCCTGGTCACCAGGCGGTTGCTGCTGGTCCACATAGCCATCACAGCCTGGTTGATCTGGCACCTGGTGAAGATACTTCTCCAATTTCCTCTTGAAGACTTCTACACTTGTTCCAGAAGTGTTTCTGATATATTCTGGTAAAGATGCTGAACCATCTAGGCCCATGGATGTTGATGCAATGTTCTCTTATTGTGCCCACGGCGCCCCTGCTTTTCATCGGATTTATTTTGCACTTCCATATATCTCACTCCAATATGTTATGACAGTGTGTAGGTTTGGGACCAGGCCCTCAAGTACTTTCCACATATATATTATCACGTATCTCTCTCTCCTCCGCTCCAGTGAGTACATATTTAGGACTTCAAGGAGTCCCCAGTAATTTAAATGGTTTACTGACTCTATGTGGACCGTAAACGATATGTGCATGTGCTTGAGGTGTGATATCTGTGCTGCCCTGAACGGGGTCGTCAACACTTCTCTCCCAGCATCACAGGTTTTCTGCTGGCCGCCACAGAGTACCATGACTACCTGCTCTCCAGGCAACACAAAAAACTTTCAAACACCTTGTAAACTGACTCAGTCTACTTTAAGCCCCGCTCCTCCACCAGTGTTACTGATAGTAAACTTGTGGTGATGAGTATACCACTGAGGGATACCTCACATAAAACACGATATATCACACACACACACGCTTACCCTCGAAATAGACTCTTATGCAAAACAACCACAGGGTCTTTCGTGTTGCAATCAACACATCAGGAGCTTGCAACGTTGCAGAAATGAGTAGGAAGTTGCAAATTCGTTCAGAGGAATGTTTCTGCAACACTGCAAGCTCCTGATGATGTGTTGATTGCAACACGAAAGGCCTAGAACTATCATTAACTCTCCCTCTGTGGTTGTTTCGTATCTTGTATCACTTGTTCACTATTATTGCATAATACTCTTCTTATGTTGATTGTAGGATAATTGATTCAAACGTAGATGTCAGGGAACTTCAGGAGGATTCAGACAAACTCAATTCGTGGTCAGAAAAGTGGCAGATGCAGTTCAATGTAGATAAATGCAAGGTTCTAAAGCTCGGGAGTGTCCATAACCCAAGCACTTATAAGTTAAATAACGTAGAACTTAGCCATACAGATTGCGAGAAGGACTTGGGGGTGATGGTAAGCAGCAACCTTAAACCAAGACAGCAATGCCTAAGCGTACGTAATAAGGCAAATAGATTACTGGGATTTATATCAAGAAGTGTAAGCAACAGAAGTCCAGAGGTTATATTACAGCTTTATACATCGTTAGTAAGGCCTCACCTAGATTACGCAGCTCAATTCTGGTCTCCATATTACAGAATGGATATTAATTCGTTAGAAAACATTCAGCGTAGAATGACTAAATTAATACATAGCATTAAAAATCTTCCGTATGAAGAAAGATTGAAGACCCTAAAATTACATTCACTTGTAAGACGAAGAATGAGGGGAGACATGATCGAGGTATACAAGTGGAAAATAGGTATTAACAAAGGGGATATAAATAAGGTCTTGAGGATATCTCTCCAAGAGAGAACCCGCAATAATGGATTCAAATTAGATAAGTTTAGATTTAGAAAGGATATAGATCTAGGCTTTGATATAAAAAAATCTTAACAATAACAAGGACAGTAATAGGTATAGTGGTAAAACAGAATGGAGCAGGAAGGGTAAAGAGAAAGGAGGGTCTTTAAAAGTGTATTATACAAATAGTCGTAGTGCTAGGAATAAGATGGACGATTTGAGATTAGTTGCAAGTGCAGGTAACATTGATGTATTTGCCATAACTGAGACGTGGTTCAATACGAAAAATAGGGACATGCCTGCTGAATGTCATATACAGGGTTTTAAATTGTTCCAAGTAGACAGAAGTTTCGGGAAGGGGGGTGGAGTGGCACTGTATGTCCGAGATCGCTTGAACTGTTGCATAAAAAAGGGAATAAAGTCTGAAATAACACATACAGAGTCTGTCTGGATAGAATTTTCAGAGGGGCATGAAAAATTGATTTTAGGTGTGATATACCGTCCCCCAAACTTAGATAGGGACCAAGGGAGACTACTATGGGAGGAAATTGTTAAGGCCACAATGCACGATAACGTAGTTATTCTGGGTGACTTCAACTTTAGTCAAATTGATTGGAATTTTTTGACTGGGAATTTAGAATCTAACGACTTCTTAGAAGTAGTTCAAGATTGTTTTTTGAAGCAGTTTGTTACAGAAGCTACAAGGGGAAATAACCTGCTTGACTTAGTTCTGGCAAACAAGGAAACCCTTGTTAATAATTTAGAAATTACAGAGGAACTCGGCGCAAGCGACCACAAATCAATTACCTTTGGCATTGAATGGAAGTTTCATAGTACGAATAACTCAGTAACGGTCCCAGATTTTCGCTTAGCAGATTACAATGGACTTAGAGAACACTTATCATCTGTGGACTGGGGTAATGAAGAGAGCTATCAATATGACAGTTTTCTGAACATTATACATGCTGCCCAAATAGCATTTATCCCATATAAAGAAATTAGATCGAATAGAAATGACCCAAAATGGATGAATAATAGGCTCAAATATCTTTTAGGGCAGAAGAAAGGAATTTATAGGCGTATCAAAAGAGGTGAGGGTCATCTTATGAGTCAGTATATTGACATTAAGAGGGACGTTAAAAGGGGATAAGAAAAGCTAAACGGGACTACGAAATTAAAGTTGCTAGGGATTCGAAAACTAACCCAAAAAGTTTTTCCAGGTGTATAGAACAAAAGTTAGAGATAAGATAGGTCCCCTTAAAAATAATTATGGGTATCTAACTGACAAAAAGAATGAAATGTGCTCTATTTTTAATAATTATTTTCTCTCGGTTTTCACTCAGGAAGACACTAATAATATCCCAAGAATTAGGTATTTTAGTGGGCCTGAAGAAGATAAATTATGTAGTATCACAGTCACTAGCGAAATGGTTATCAAACAGATAGACCGTTTGAAGCAAAATAAATCGCCAGGCCCCGATGAGCTTTTTCAAGGGTTCTTAAGGAATGCAAAATAGAACTCTGTGAACCCTTAACTAACATTTTTAACCTATCTCTTCAAACAGGTGTAGTGCCGGATACATGGAAGATGGCTAATGTAATTCCTATTTTTAAAGCAGGGGACAAGTCGTTACCATCAAATTACCGCCCAATAAGTCTAACATCAATTGTAGGCAAATTACTAGAGTCGATTATAGCTGATAACATAAGAAGCCATCTCGATAGGCATAATTTGATTAATGATACTCAGCATGGATTCACCAGGGGCCGTTCCTGCCTAACTAATTTATTAACTTTTTCAGTAAGGCTTTTGAGGCAGTTGATAATGATAAAGAATTCGATATTGTTTATTTGGATTTTAGTAAGGCTTTTGATAGAGTACCACATCAGAGACTGTTAAAGAAAGTGGCTGCTCATGGCATTGGGGGAAAAGTGTTGTCATGGATCGAGTCATGGCTCACCGATAGGAAGCAGAGGGTGTGCATAAATGGGGTTAAATCGGAGTGGGGATCTGTAACAAGTGGCGTTCCTCAGGGATCGGTTTTGGGCCCGTTGTTGTTTATAATATATATAAATGACCTTGACGAGGGAATTTCTAGTGATATGAGCAAATTCGCTGATGACACGAAGATAGGTAGGATAATCGATTCAGACGTAGATGTCAGTGAACTACAGGAGGATTTAGACAAACTCAATTCCTGGTCAGAAAAATGGCAGATGCAGTTCAATGTAGATAAATGCAAAGTTCTAAAGCTCGGGAGTGTCCATAACCCAAGCACTTATAAGTTAAATAACGTAGAACTTAGCCATACAGATTGCGAGAAGGACTTGGGGGTGATGGTAAGCAGCAACCTTAAACCAAGACAGCAATGCCTAAGCGTACGTAATAAGGCAAATAGATTACTGGGATTTATATCAAGAAGTGTTAGCAACAGAAGTCCAGAGGTTATATTACAGCTTTATACATCATTAGTAAGGCCTCACCTAGATTACGCAGCTCAGTTCTGGTCTCCATATTACAGAATGGACATAAATTCGTTAGAAAACATTCAGCGTAGAATGACTAAATTAATACATAGCATTAGAAATCTTCCTTACGAAGAAAGATTGAAGACCCTTAAATTACATTCACTTGTAAGACGTAGAATGAGGGGAGACATGATCGAGGTATACAAGTGGAAAATGAGTATTAACAAAGGGGATATAAATAAGGTCTTGAGGGTATCTCTCCAAGAGAGAACCCGCAATAATGGATTCAAGTTAGATAAGTTTAGATTTAGAAAGGATATAGGAAAGTATTGGTTTGGAAATAGGGTAGTTGATGAGTGGAACAGTCTGCCTAGTAGGGTTATTGAAGCAAGGACCTTGGGTAGTTTTAAATTTAGGTTGGATAAATTCATGAGTGAAAGGGGTTGGATTTGAGTGGGAATTGCACATGAGTAAATAAAATTATCAAAGCTTATTTCTTGGGTAGCATTGAAAATTAGGTTGAACAAATATTCTGTTAGTGGGATGGAATGTGAAGGACCTGCCTAGTATGGGCCAACAGGCCTGCTGCAGTGTTCCTCCTTTCTTATGTTCTTATGTTCTTATGAAAGTATTGGTTTGGAAATAGAGTAGTTGATGAGTGGAACAGTCTGCCTAGTAGGGTTATTGAAGCTAGGACCTTGGGTAGTTTCAAATTTAGGTTTGATAAATTCATGAGTGAGAGGGGTTGGATTTGAGTGGGAATTGCACATGAGTAATAGAATTATCAAAGCTTATTTCTTGGGTAGCATTGAAGATTGGGTTGAACAAATATTCTGTTAGTGGGATGGAATGTGAAGGACCTGCCTAGTATGAGCCATCAGGCCTGCTGCAGTGTTCCTCCTTTCTTATGTTCTTATATTATGAATTGTCTGCTGACACAGTTGTCAGCCTACCTGGAGGATGCTGACTACTGTCTGTCAGCCTACCTGGAGGCTGCTGACTTCTGCCTGCCAGCCTACCTGGAGGCTGCTGATTACTGTCTGTCAACCTGCCTGGAGGCTGCTGACTTCTCTCTGCAAGCCTGCCTTCCTCTCCACTATCTGCCAGAGTAACACACGCACATTTACCTATATCAGTGGCCACTTGATAAACACTTAGTCACAACACTCGCTTGATAAAGTGGGAGAGAATAAGAGAAGACAATTTTACCTTTCCTGGAAGACAGTCGCTTCTCAGAACCTTGATAAATTGTCATGACAGCTCTGCTGTCAGCGTGGAGGCAAGCTGGAAGTGGTGGTGATGGTGGTGAGTGGTGGTGGTAGTGGTGAGTGGTGGTGGTAGTGGTGGTGATGGAGAGTGGTGGTAGTAGTGGTGGTGGTGGTTGGTAGTGGTGGTAGTAGTGGTGGTGGTAGTTGGTAGTGGTGGAAGTAGTGGTGGTGGTGAGTGGTGGTAGTAGTGTTGGTGATGGAGAGTGGTGGTAGTAATGGTGGTGATGGTTGTTGGTAGTGGTGGTAGTAGTGGTGGTGATGATTGGTAGTGGTGGTAGTAGTGGTGGTGGTGGTTGGTAGTGGTGGTGGTGGTTGGTAGTGGTGGTGGTGGTTGGTAGTGGTGGTAGTTGTGGTTGGTAGTGGTGACAGTGGTAGTGGATATGGTAACATTCACCTTGCTCCCTATATGCTCACTCTCACTCTCTAAGAGAGAGAGAGAGAGAGAGAGAGAGAGTTATGACCTGTAGTTACAGCAGCAGGTTTAAAACCGTATTCTAAAATATGTCATAAATCATTCAGGAACCTACAGTGGTTTACAGTGAACCTACAGTGGTTTACAGTGAACCTACAGTGGTTTACAGTGAACCCTTTCCTCGTGTAATCCAGTCCTGCTCATCACAAACTTTTGGCTAAGAAATCATTTCTCTCAGGATGTCTCACCACCTGTGCAAAGGCGTTTGACAAATGCGATCATGGAGTGATAGCGCACAAAATGAGGGCCATAGGCATTACTGGGAAGGTGGGCAGATGGATATTTGAGTTCTTAACACACAGAACACAAAAAGTAGTAGTGAACAGGGCAAGATCCAGCATCAGCGAGGTCAAAAGCTCAGTGCCCCAAGGCACTGTCCTGGCACCTCTGCTGTTTCTCATCCTCATAGCAGACATAGATAAAAACACCCAGCACACTTTTGTATCATTTGCAGATGACACTAAAATAAGCATGAAAGTCACTACGGTAGAAGACACTGAAAAATTACAGGAGGACATAAGCAGGGTCTTCCAATGGGCAGTGGAGAACAACATGACGTTCAATGGTGATAAGTTTCAGCTGCTTAGGTATGGAAAAAATGAAGAACTCAAAAGGAACACTATATACAAAACGCAAGAGGGTCACCACATAGAGCGAAAGGAACACGTAAAGGACTTGGGAATAATTATGTCTGCTGATCTGTCTTTTAAAGACCATAACAAGACAAAGATCACAACAGCCAGGAAGATGTAACATGAGGATGGAACACGTAAAGGACTGGGAAAAATGCTGTGATCTCTTTAATCAAACGAAGTCACAACCCAGAGTTGACGAGTGTCTTGGAACTTTAAAAGGGAATAATGCCGATGGTGACACTCTTCAAATCGCTAGTGTCCCTCACTTAGAATACTGCTCTGTGCTGACGGCCCCGTTCAGGGCAGGAGAAATATCAGAGCTGGAACAAATTCAGAGATCGTTTACGGCTCACATTGAGCCATTGAAGATCTAATTTTGGGAACGCCTCCAAGTCTTGAACATATACTCATTGGAGCGGAGGAGAGATACATGATAATATATACTTGGAAAGTACTTGAGGGCCTGGTCCCAAATCTGCACACTGCCATAACAACATACTGGAGTGAGAGATATGGGAGAAAGTGTAAAATAAACCCAGTGAGGAGCAGGGGTGCGGTGGGGACAATACGGGAGCACTGTATTAACATCCGGGGTCCCAGACTATTCAACATCTTACCAGAAGATATCCGAAACATCGCTGGAACCAGTGTAGAAGCATTCAAGAGGAAACTGGACAAGTATCTTCATCGGGTGCCAGATCAACCAGGCTGTGATGGATATGTGGGGCAGCGGGCCTCCAGCAGCAACAGCCTGGTTGACCAGGCAAGCACCAGACGAGCCTGGCCCATGGCCGGGCTCAGAGAGTAGATACTCTCGAAACTCTTCAAAGGTATATCAAAGGTACACGGGTGAGTCACAGGGATGTCAGGAAGTATTTCTTCAGTCATAGAGTTGTCAGGAAGTGGAACAATCTGGAGAGTGATGTAGTTTACCTGGAGAGAATTCCAGGGGTCAACGCCCCCGCGGCCCGGTCTGTGACCAGGCCTCATGTTGGACCAGAGCCTGATCAACCAGGCTGTTACTGCTGGCCGCACGCAGTCCAACGTACGAACCACAGCCTGGCTGGTCAGGTACTGACTTTAGGTGCCTGTCCAGTGCCTGCTTGAAGACAGCCAGGGGTTTGTTGGTAATCCCCCTGATGTATGCTGGGAGGCAGTTGAACAATCTTGGGCCCCTGAGGAGGCAGTATCCATACATAGCTTTAAGAAGAGGTACGATAAAGCTCATAGAGCAGGGAGAGGACCTAGTAGCGACCAGCGAAGAGAGGGGCCATGAGCTGAATCGACCCCTGCAACCATGAATAGGTGAATACACACACACAATAAATTTACGCTGTGTGCGTGTGTGTGTGTGTGTGTGTGCGTGTGTGTGTGCGTGTGTGTGTGTACGTATGTGTGTGTGTACGTATGTGTGTGTGTGTGCGTGTGTGTGTGTACGTATGTGTGTGTGTGTGCGTGTGTGTGTGTGTTAGTTACCATTTTGTCCTAGGCACATGTGTGTGTGTACGTATGTGTGTGTGTGTGCGTGTGTGTGTGTGTGTGTGTGCGTGTGTGTGTGACTGACCCCTGATAGCGCTGACTAAATGATCCCTGGACACGGATCTAATGGATCAAGGCAACAAAAGCTGACATTACACTGTTATAATGGTAGCAAGTCAGCTCCAGTCCCTGGCTGGTGTTGCTGTGAGCACAGCAACACCAGCAGTGTTGCTGTGCTCACAGCATTGCTGCTAATGACAAATTAGTCTAGTTTACTTTTCCAGTTGTTAATCCTTCACTTCAAGACTACACATTTTTACCATCACCAGCACCCTGGTTCCAGAACCAACTTCCAGGACTCCAGCCCAGAACTCAGCAATGCCTCCAAGGGGCGTACTTCCAGAACTCAGTTCCAGAATCGTATTGCCTTCGGGGGATCGGGAGATGTCCTGGAAAACCTCGCTCTTGCATAAGAGAGTTCTACCACCAGTTAGCAATGTACTCGTTCCAGTCCTGGAACTCATTTCCAGGACTGTACAGCCTTCGGAGGATGGGGAGGGGGGCGATATCCTGGACAATCTCGCTCTTGCATAAGAGAGTTCTACCATCAGTTAGCAATGTACTCATTCCAGTTCTGGAACTCATTTCCAGGACTCAGTGCTGCCTTCCAGGCAGCGTGCCCATGCAACATCTGCTTCACTACAGAGTGTAATCATCCTCGCCAAATGAGTTCGAATCACCCAAGGAAACTGGAAGAGAGAGAAAAAAAGGCGCAGAAAATACGCGTTTGCAAATTAAAACCTTCCGTACCAGCACGTATTGCGCCGCTTTATCATGTTCCTTCCAAGATGCGTGCCATCACACACTGTAATCTCGGGCAAATAAAATTCTGACTTGGCTTCAGCGGTCTGTAATAGAACTTAAGACGACACGGCTCCGCTCTGAGTTTCAACGAGTGTGCGAGTCAGCTCACGGCCCCTCACTTACTAGTTGACCTGTGATGTATAATCTGCCATGTAAAAACTCACATAGAAGGTTGATTTTGAGGTGGTGGTGTTGCCAGTGGAGGTGGTGGTGCCAAAGGATGGTTGTGGTGCCAGTGGAAGTGATGGTGGTGCTAAGGGATTGTGGTGGTGTCAGTAAAGGTGGTGGTGATGCTTACATGGCCCAAACTAAGCCTCATTTGTCAATGGTCTCTGTAAGACAGTTTAAGACTCTAGGTAAGACCTCCAGGTAGCGTAAGACTCTTCGACAAGGCCTCCAGGTAATACACGACACCTAGGTAATTCCTCCAGGTAATACAAGACACCTGTAGCCCGGAACCTAACCTGCTGTATAAGCAGGGCCCTACAGTAGCCCGGAACCTAACCTGCTGTATAAGCAGGGTCCTACAGTAGCCCGGAACCTAACCTGCTGTATAAGCAGGGCCCTACAGTAGCCCGGAACCTAACCTGTTGTATAAGCAGGGCCCTACAGTAGCCCGGAACCTAACCTGTTGTATAAGCAGGGCCATCCAGCAGCCCGGAGCCTAACCTGCTGTATAAGGGAGGCCCTCCTGCACCAGGGTATATGCAAAAAATATACTATCTACTAGCACCACAACTCTATGGTAAATACACACTACTTTCCAATAGATGATGTACACGGAAGACGAATTTGCAAGGTTACATAGGAGGAGGAAATTAAAAGTGAACATAGGAAAGAGCAAGATGAAAAAAGTAACAAAAAATAAATAATGAAAGATTGGATATCAGATTGGAGGGAAGGAGTATGAAGTGAATGTGTTCAGATATCTGGGAGTGGATTTGCTGGTGGATGTATTCAGATATCTGGGAGTGGATTTGCTGGTGGATGTGTTCAGATATCTGGGAGTGGATTTGTTGGTGGATGTGTTCAGATATCTGGGAGTGGATTTGTTGGTGGATGTGTTCAGATATCTGGGAGTGGATTTGCTGGTGGATGAGTTCAGATATCTGGGAGTGGATTTGTTGGTGGATGTGTTCAGATATCTGGGAGTGGATTTGTTGGTGGATGTGTTCATATATCTGGGAGTGGATTTGTTGGTGGATGTGTTCAGATATCTGGGAGTGGATTTGTTGGTGGATGTGTTCAGATATCTGGGAGTGGATTTGTTGGTGGATGTGTTCAGATATCTGGGAGTGGATTTGTTGGTGGATGTGTTCAGATATCTGGGAGTGGATTTGTTGGTGGATGAGTTCAGATATCTGGGAGTGGATTTGTTGGTGGATGAGTTCAGATATCTGGGAGTGGATTTGTTGGTGGATGTGTTCAGATATCTGGGAGTGGATTTGTTGGTGGATGTGTTCAGATATCTGGGAGTGGATTTGTTGGTGGATGTGTTCAGATATCTGGGAGTGGATTTGTTGGTGGATGTGTTCAGATATCTGGGAGTGGATTTGTTGGTGGATGTGTTCAGATATCTGGGAGTGGATTTGTTGGTGGATGTGTTCAGATATCTGGGAGTGGATTTGTTGGTGGATGTGTTCAGATATCTGGGAGTGGATTTGTTGGTGGATGTGTTCAATATCTGGGAGTGGATTTGTTGGTGGATGTGTTCAGATATCTGGGAGTGGATTTGTTGGTGGATGTGTTCAGATATCTGGGAGTGGATTTGTTGGTGGATGTGTTCAGATATCTGGGAGTGGATTTGTTGGTGGATGTGTTCAGATATCTGGGAGTGGATTTGTTGGTGGATGTGTTCAGATATCTGGGAGGTGGGATTTGTTGGTGGATGTGTTCAGATATCTGGGAGTGGATTTGTTGGTGGATGTGTTCAGATATCTGGGAGTGGATTTGTGGTGGATGTATTCAGATATCTGGGAGTGGATTTGTTGGTGGATGTGTTCAGATATCTGGGAGTGGATTTGCTGGTGGATGAGTTCAGATAACTGGGAGTGGATTTGTTGGTGGATGTGTTCAGATATCTAGGAGTGGATTTGCTGGTGGATGTGTTCAGATATCTAGGAGTGGATTTGTTGGTGGATGTGTTCAGATATCTGGGAGTGGATTTGCTGGTGGATGTGTTCAGATATCTAGGAGTGGATTTGCTGGTGGATGAGTTTATGAAAGACGAGGTGAATCGCAGAATTGATGAGGGGAAGAAGGTGAGTGGTGTATTGACGCATCTGTGGAGGCAAAGAGGGGAATGTATGAGAGTATAGTGTACCAACATTAGGATTGAATCCCACAACGTATGATTGAATCCCACATAGAATTGAATACCACGAGATAGGATTTAATCCCACAAAGCAGAACTGAATCCCATGCCATAGAATTGAATCCCACTACGCATGATTGAATCCCACAGAGTAGGATTGAATCCCACAACGTAGGACTGAACCCCACAACGTAGGACTGAATCCCACAACGTAGGATTGAATCCCACAACAAAGGACTGAATCCCACAACAAAGGATTGAATCCCACGACAGAACTGAATCCCCCAAAGCAGGACTGAATCCCAAGACATAGGATTGAATCCCTCCCAGGAACACATTTGCTTCTACAAATATGTCAGTGAAAAAACGCAACTTTCTTTACCAGGGCGACCCACTAAGGAGCCCTGGGGGACTGGTGGTGATAGTAGGGGCCCCCTGAGGACCGGGATAAGAGGTAGGTGATCCTGCAGGAGGAGGGGGGTGAGGGAGGGGAGAGAGAGGAATCCCGTGGAAGGAGGTAGGACATGTGGGGTCCCTCCTAACCATCAGACGAGGCCTGGGGCGTGGGCGTAGGACTCTAGTATTCTGGCCCACAACACACGACCCGCCCTACTCTCCTACCACCAGCATGGGTTGTGGTGGGTGTGTGTGTGATTACCTACAGTGATTACCTGTAGTGATTATATGTAGCTACAGCAGCAGCGTTTATAGTAACAGCAGAGTTATGTTGGTGGTGCCCCCGTCTCGTAGTTCGCAGCAGTAGAACTATGTTGGTGGTGCCCCCGTCTCGTAGTTCACAGCAGTAGAACTATGTTGGTGGTGCCCCCGTCTCGTAGTTCACAGCAGTAGAACTATATTGGTGGTGCCCCCGTCTCGTAGTTCACAGCAGTAGAACTATATTGGTGGTGCCTCCGTCTCGTAGTTCACAGCAGTAGAACTATATTGGTGGTGCCCCCGTCTCGTAGTTCACAGCAGTAGAACTATGTTGGTGGTGCCCCCGTCTCGTAGTTCACAGCAGAGACTATGTTGGTGGTGCCCCCGTCTCGTAGTTCACAGCAGTAGAACTATGTTGGTGGTGCCCCCGTCTCGTAGTTCACAGCAGAACTATGTTGGTGGTGCCCCCGTCTCGTAGTTCACAGCAGTAGAACTATGTTGGTGGTGCCCCCGTCTCGTAGTTCACAGCAGTAGAACTATATTGGTGGTGCCCGTCTCGTAGTTCACAGCAGTAGAACTATTTGGTGGTGCCCCCGTCTCGTAGTTCACAGCAGTAGACTATGTTGGTGGTGCCCCGTCTCGTAGTTCACAGCGTAGAACATGTTGTGGTGCCCGTCTCTAGTTCACACAGTAGACTATGTTGTGGTGCCCGTCTCGTGTTACGCAGTGAACTTGTTGGTGGTGCCCCGTCTCGTAGTTCGCAGTAGACTATTTGGTGGTGCCCCGTCTCTAGTTCACACAGTAGAACTATATTGGTGGTGCCTCCGTCTCGTAGTTCACAGCAGTAGACTATATTGGGGTGCCCGTCTCGTAGTTCCAGTGACTAATTGTGGTGCTCCTCTCAGTTCACAGCAGTAGAACTATATTTGTGCCCCCTTGTTCCAGCAGTAGAACATTTGGTGGTGCCCCGTCTCGTAGTTCACAGCAGAGGTTATGTTGGTGGTGCCCCGTCTCGTATTCAAGCAGTAGAACTATTTGGTGGTGCCCCGTCTCGTAGTTCACAGCTAGACTATGTTGGGGTGCCTCGTCTCGTAGTTCAGCAGTAGCTATGTTGGTGCCTCTGTATTCACAGCATAGAACTATTTGGTGGTGCCCCGTCTCGTAGTTCACAGCAGAACTATTGGTGGTGCCGTCTCTAGTTCCAGGAACTATGTTGGTGTGCCCCGTCTCGTAGTTCAGCAGTAGAACTATTTGGTGGTGCCCCGTCTCGAGTTCAGCAGTAGAACTATTTGGTGTGCCGTCTCGTAGTTCAAGCAGAGATATGTTGGTGGTGCCCGTCTCGTAGTTCACAGCAGACTATGTTGGTGGTGCCGTCTCAGTTCACGCAGAACTATGTTGGTGGTCCCGTCTCGTAGTTCACAGCAGTAGAACTATTTGGTGTGCCCTCTCGTAGTTCCGAGTATTGGTGTCCCCCGTCTCGTAGTTCGAGTGAACTATTTGGTCCCTCTGTTCCGCAGACATTGGCTCTCTGTTCGGAGACATTTGGTGGTGTCCTGTTCACACAGACTTGTGGTGGTGCCGTCGTAGTTCCGCAGTAAACTTGGGTGCCGTCTCGTAGTTCAGCAATATTGGTGGTGCCCGTCTCGTAGTTCACAGCAGACTATGTTTGGTGCCCGTCTGTTACGCAGACTATTTGGTGGTGCCCGTCTGTAGTTCACAGCAGGAACATTTGGTGTCGTCCTAGTTCACAGCAGTGACATTTGGTGTGCCCGTCTCTGTTCACAGCAGTAGAACTATTTGGTGGTGCCTCTCGTAGTTCACAGCAGAACTATTTGGTGGTGCCCGTCTCGAGTTCACGTAGAACTATTTGGTGGTGCCCCGTCTCGTAGTTCACAGCAGTAGACTATTTGGTGGTCCCGTCTCGTAGTTCACACGTAGAACTATTTGGTGGTGCCGTCTCGTAGTTCACAGCAGTAGAATATTTGGTGGTGCCGTCTCTAGTTCACGATAGAACTATTTGGTGGTGCCCGTCTGTAGTTCCAGCGGAAATTTGGTGGTGCCGTCTCAGTTCACAGCAGTAGAACTATTTGGTGGTGCCCGTCTCGTAGTTCAGCAGTGAACTATTTGGTGGTCCGTCTCTGTTCACACAGAGATATTTGGTGGTGCCCGTCTCAGTTCGCGTAGAACTATTTGGTGGTCCGTCTCGAGTTCACAGCAGTAGACTATTTGGTGGTGCCTCCGTCTCGTAGTTCACACAGTAGAACTATTTGGTGTGCCCCGTCTCGATTCAAGAAGAACTATATTGGTGGTGCCCGTCTCGTAGTTCCAGCAGGAACTATTTGGTGGTGCCCCGTCTCGTAGTTACACAGAATTTTGTGTGCCCGTCCGTAGTTCACAGCGTAGAACTATTGGTGGTGCCCGTCTCTAGTTCACACAGTAGACTATGTGGTGGTGCCCCTCTCGTAGTTCACAGCAGAGATATGTTGGTGGTCCGTCTCGTAGTTCACAGCAGTAGAACTATTTGTGGTGCCCCCGTCTCGTAGTTCGCAGTAGACTATGTTGGTGGTGCCACCGTCTCGTAGTTCACAGCAGTAGAACTATGTTGGTGGTGCCCCCGTCTCGTAGTTCACAGCAGTAGAACTATATTGGTGGTGCCCCCGTCTCGTAGTTCACAGCAGTAGAACTATATTGGTGGTGCCTCCGTCTCGTAGTTCACAGCAGTAGAACTATATTGGTGGTGCCCCCGTCTCGTAGTTCACAGCAGTAGAACTATATTGGTGGTGCTCCCGTCTCGTAGTTCACAGCAGTAGAACTATGTTGGTGGTGCCCCCGTCTCGTAGTTCACAGCAGTAGAACTATGTTAGTGGTGCCCCCGTCTCGTAGTTCACAGCAGTAGAACTATGTTGGCGGTGCCCCCGTCTCGTAGTTCACAGCAGTAGAACTATGTTGGTGGTGCCCCCGTCTCGTAGTTCACAGCAGAACTATGTTGGTGGTGCGCCCGTCTTCAGTGTTTGTAGTTAAAACAGTAGAGCTATGTTGAGAGAGAGAGAGAGAGAGAGAGAGAGAGAGAGAGAGAGAGAGAGAGAGAGAGAGAGACCCCCTGCAGGTGGGATAGAAGAAGGGAGGTGGTCCCAGAACTGCTATGGATGTTGTCCCATATATCCCAGTGTATCTGGGTGTGTCCTCTCCACCTCCCACGTATGTTACCATCACCCCCCCGTCCCCCTTCCCAAGTGTTCACTCATCCGTACACCGTTGTCAGTCGTCTCTATACGGCTGACTACCCCCTTATCCGGCCACTTAATTTGCCAATATACTATAGCAGTGTATGGTCCCTTCTATATTCGGTACGAGTCTCTCTTATCCGGCCGCAGAGCCCTGCTGCTCACGCCATAACCGGCCTCATTACTATTATTATTATTATTATTATTATTATGAAAGTGCTAAATGACTATTGTCTTCACACTTACAGTTTCATTCATTCTTCTACAGTTACATTTAGGAATTTTTTTTGGACACGTTTGTGTTGCATCTCTTGCCACGAATTTTTTTTCAGCTGTTAGTTGACTTATTTTTAATTTGAAATAATTCTACGAGTTTGAGTGTGTCAAAGTTGTTCAGTATTTTAAATGCCTGAGTGATTGTACCAGCTTGGTAGTTCTCCACTGTACCCTCTCCAGTGATGGTACCAGCTTTATGGTTCTCCACTGTACCCTCTCCAGTGATGGTACCAGCTTGGTAGTTCTCCACTGTACCCTCTCTAGTGATGGTACCAGCTTGATAGTTCTTCACTGTACCCTCTCCAGTGATGGTACCAGCTTGGTAGTTCTTCACTGTACCCTCTCTAGTGATGGTACCAGCTTGGTATTTCTCCACTGTACCCTCTCTAGTGATGGTACCAGCTTGATAGTTCTTCACTGTACCCTCTCCAGTGATGGTACCAGCTTGATAGTTCTTCACTGTACCCTCTCCAGTGATGGTACCAGCTTGGTAGTTCTCCACTGTACCCTCTCCAGTGATGGTACCAGCTTGGTAGTTCTCCACTGTACCCTCTCCAGTGATGGTACCAGCTTGGTAGTTCTCCACTGTACCCTCTCCAGTGATGGTACCAGCTTGATAGTTCTCCACTGTACCCTCCCCAGTGATGGTACCAGCTTGGTAGTTCTCCACTGTACCCTCTCCAGTGATGGTACCAGCTTGATAGTTCTCCACTCTACCCTCCCCAGTGATGGTACCAGCTTGGTAGTTCTTAGTTGGTACTTCAAGGTTCTTGTCTTCCCTAACTTAATGTCACACATTTGGTATCCAAGTTTAAGATGGCAATACACAATACACAATTCACAATACACAATGCACAATACACAATTCACAATGCACAATACACATTTCACAATACACAATTTCACAATGCACAATTCACAATGCACAATACACAATGCACAATACACAATGCACAATACTATTTAGCAATTGTTTACATTGAAATTCGTTGCAGGTCCCTCACCACAGCTGATAACTATTTACTTCTATCTAGATTAAGAACTATCGTCTATTATCTAGGTGCACTAGACACAGATAGACAAGAAGCTCTCTCTCTCTCTCTCTCTCTCTCTCTCTCTCTCTCTCTCTCTCTCTCCTTTGCTCTCTCTAATAGAACAACAGCAGCAGCATACAGCAGACAAAAACTACAGTAGGTATGAGCAGCCACCACCACCTTAGAGCACGAAGACCACAAGAAGGTGAAGAAAAAGGCAGCGCTGGGAGGCCGGTTAATTATCACAGGTAGTGTACGGTGATTGATGGGTATCCCCCTTCAAGGTGGTGATCAACAACTACTTGAAGAACACGTAGCAGTAGCCTTACCACCCTCACAACTACCTGGCTACCTGGAGAACACGTAGCAGTAGCCTCACCACCCTCACAACTACCTGGCTACCTGGAGAACACGTAGCAGTAGCCTCACCACCCTCACAACTACCTGGCTACCAGGAGAACAGTAGCAGTAGCCACACCACCTTCACAACTACCTGGCTACCAGGAGAACACGTAGCAGTAGTCACACCACCCTCACAACTACCTGGCTACCTGGAGAACACGTAGCAGTAGCCACACCACTCTCACAACTACCTGGCTACCTGGAGAACACGTAGCAGTAGTCACACCACCCTCACAACTACCTGGCTACGTGAACAACACGTAGCAGTAGCCACACCACCCTCACAATAACATGAGTCAGGGGACAATATTCAGTTTGGTTATACCAACAAACACTTTTGAAAACAGGTTCAGTATTTATACTGGCTGTACTAAGCAATCTTGATGAGAAAAGCACATGTGCAACACCTGGCTATCATTAATATGCAAACAAGAGTACATCTTATACACTAGACTGCACTGCTGTTGTATACTAATAGTCTCCTTCAAGGCAGGAGAGACTGATGACCTGGTAAACTCAACCTTCACTGCTAGTATAAATACAGTCAAGCATCTCAACTACTGGGAGCACTTGAAGGCACTTGAGCTGTAATCCTTGGATCGTAAGTGAGAAAGATATAATTTACACCTGGGGTATCGTCAGGGCACTGGTCCCACATCACTCCTTATGACAGTAAAGATCCTTCACAATTCAAAATACATCCATGAGTACTCTGAGAAAGAACTCAGTAAGTGGAAGGGGACCAAGACTTTTCAACGTTCTTCCTTTATGCCTAAGGGGGACTACTAACAAACCCCTGGCTGTCTTCCAAAGGAAGCTTGATAAGTCCCTCCAATCAGTTCCTCATCAGCCAGGCTGTGGTGTATACACTGGACTGTAATGTCCCATGAAATTCATAATCTGACAGGTTGCAGGTAGGTTCGCCGGGACGGGTCCTGGCCCGGGTCTTCTCCAAGTGGTGACCCGGTAAAATTTGACGTCTTATCACTCTTTCGAAGACTTTTGCGAAGTGTAATGTTAGTGGTACTTGCGTGTAATATCTAGCTAGTGCTCTACAGCCTCTCTTATGTAGAGGAGCTGTCTGTACTCTTGAAAGTCTCTACTAGGAGCCGTGTCTGTACTCTTGAAGGTCTCTATTAGAAGCTGTGTCTATACTCTTGAAGGTTTCTACTAGGAGCCGTGTCTGTACTCTTGAAGGTCTCTACTAGGAGCTGTGTCTGTACTCTTGAAGGTTTCTACTAGGAGCCGTGTCTGTACTCTTGAAGGTCTCTACTAGGAGCTGTGTCTGTACTCTTGAAGGTTTCTACTAGGAGCCGTGTCTGTACTCTTGAAGGTCTCTACTAGGAGCTGTGTCTGTACTCTTGAAGGTTTCTACTAGGAGCCGTGTCTGTACTCTTGAAGGTCTCTACTAGGAGCTGTGTCTGTACTCTTGAAGGTTTCTACTAGGAGCCGTGTCTGTACTATTGAAGGTCTCTACTAGGAGCTGTGTCTGTACTCTTGAAGGTTTCTACTAGGAGCCGTGTCTGTACTATTGAAGGTCTCTACTAGGAGCTGTGTCTGTACTCTTGAAGGTTTCTACTAGGAGCCGTGTCTGTACTATTGAAGGTCTCTACTACTAGATCTAAGCTCTTCCTCCAGAGAATACTAAGGGTTCGTGTCAGTGGTATTTAACACATCATTATAAACAAGGAATTCCGTGAATCCGGTCCAGGTGCTGCGTGAGTGGGCATGTTGTGTGGTGCTGCGTGAGTGGGCATGTTGTGTGGTGCTGCGTGAGTGGGCATGTTGTGTGGTGCTGCATGAGTGGGCATGTTGTGTGGTGCTGCGTGAGTGGGCATGTTGTCTGTTTCTCTTTCAATTTCTTCATGACTTGTACTTATGTCAGTTATATGATGTGTCTGGCCTTCAGAGGTGAGGAAAAAAAAAGTCATGTATTCTCCAGGTTGCTCTCGTCTACTGGACAGCTGAACACTGATGTATACTCAACTTTCTGAACTTCCCTCATTTTGTTTACATCCTCAGTGTTTGAATCTTCTGAGATTAGTGGTTCAATTCTACAGGTAATGCAGGAATGCAATTAGGAAGATCTACAAACATTAGTAGCTAGAAATAGATTTGTATGACAGAGAAATGCAGTTAGAAGCCAGAGTAGATCTACAATCTGCTAAGATAATATGGATGTAGATAAGAATATTGATGAAACAACTGTTGTAATGTAAGACTGACTACTGGTGTAGTAGGCTCAGGCTTGGTTACGAGTACTTCTGACAGTCTGACATGCACACAATAATCAAAGAAAGTTATCAGACAACCTTGTGGTCGTCAGCTTCAACACTGTGTGCTGACTACCCACTTAAGGAACACGTCAGTTCATCTGTCTTCTAATAATGTTATTTTTCCCCTATAATCTACCTTCTCCATAATTACTATCGCATTTGCTTTGTTTCATAATGTAAGTCCAGGATCTTTCCTTAATTCATGGTATAACGTAAATCTTTGAAGACAATTGTGTTGTAGAGGTGTGAGCAAAGCTCACACCTCTACAAAGCTCACACCTCTACAACACAAGTCTGCCACAATTGATGGTCAAATGTGTGATGAGGACCACTTGGTTTTATTGACACTATGCAGTGAGGAACCTACATAAAACTGAATACATAATTTCATGTGAGGGCCGCATCCCTTTCCTAGAAGAGCCACGTGCGGCCCGTGGGCCACACGTTGAGGACCCCTGCCTTACACCGTTCAACCGTATTCCTGTTGTTCCTTCTGTTACCAGATATGTTATCTGTTAGTGGTTCTGGGGATTATCTTCTCCCTTGGTCACAGACCGGGCCACATGTTCGCTGACCCCCGAAACCCTCTCCAGGTGTACTCCAGGTAGGTCACGGTCTCAGACCAGGCCTCCCAGGTTACAAAGAATATATTACAGGATTAAGAACTACTGAGAAGCTCACTATAAAGTAACGTTGACACTGAACGTAAGTACACGTATGTAAGATTCACCTGTCATCTTACATGTTTGTGAGACAGAAAGATCAGGAATCCTGCCAGAGTGCAAAACATTTAACGGGCTTCCATTTCACATATATGTCGTGCCGAATAAGTAAAATTTTCGATTTTGGCTTAAATAGCAACGCTCTTCTTGCCGAATAAGGAAAGCGAAAATTTGTGTATGCAATAATTTCGCAAAAATCATTCTGAATCTAACGAAAAAAAAATATTTCATTGTGTTTGTTTAATATTAAATTGTAAAATTATCTAATATATATATTTAGTTGGATTAGGCTAAATTAAATTTAGCTTGCTATAATAAGGTTAGGTAAGTTTTCTAAGGTTCTTTGGGTACAAAATTATAAATTTTTATATTAATGAAAAAAATATATATTTAAACGTATTATTTAGAAAGGACTTAATTTTTAATGAGTTCTTGCTAATTGACCAATTTTACCTATTCGGCACGATATATATATATATATATATATATATATATATATATATATATATATATATATATATATATATATATATATATATATATATATATATATATATTGTGCTTTTGTGTGTGTGTGTGTATACTCACCTAATTATGGTCGCAGGGGTCGAGTCACAGCTCCTGTGTGTGTGTGTGTGTGTGTGTGTGTACAACACAAACTAGAAACACTCACTACAAAAACAATGGGTGATACTCACCAGTGCTGCGAGGGTGAGTAATGAGTAGTGTGTCCTGGGCTTACTCATCTTCCTCATGGCTGGACGTGGGGGGGTGAGGGATGAGGATGAGTAGCTTAAAGTTGAGTTACATGTCCTCCGTGAGTACACACGGTATCACTCAGTGCATAGATTATCAGTACACAGCTTCAGTACAAACACTGAGTACGCACGTTGATTACAGGTGAGTACATGCGTTAATTACACATGAGTACACGCATTATCACTCAGTGCACAGCTTGAGTACAAATACAGAGTACACACACACATTGAGCGTCACTTATTAGCTAGACAGATTAGTCCACACGCTGAGTCACACGCTGAGTACACACGCTGAGTCCACACGCTGAGTACACACGCTGAGTCCACACGCTGAGTACACACGCTGAGTACACACGATCAATTTCTTGCCTTCAGCGTCCAAGTCAACGTGCGATCTTAAACGAAAATTCCGTTTTCATCTGTAAATTACTCTCTTTTACAGTTGCTTACAAAGCTTCCTCTCAAACACACACACACGATAAGGGAGAGAATGGACCTAGTAGCGACCAGTGAAGAGGCGGGGCCAGGAGCTATGAATCGACCCCTGCAACCATAATCAGGAGAGTACACACACACACACACACATACCGCTTCTGTCCAGAATAGTACTCAGTCCACGTATGTAAACACGTACTCTGGCCCTTATAAACACACGAAGATAATCCCAAAATTTCAGACCACAACCAGTTCCTTGGGTTGCAGACACACCCAGAGGGGGCTGAATCCTCCCAAAATACTAACCCAGATGGTACACTAACCAGCTGACTGTGTCCATCTGGCGGCCAGCTGCCACCTCTCCCTCAGCACCCCACGCGACTAGTGTTAGAACGACCCTGCAATATTCCCACTTTAGGCTATATCTAACCCTTATAATGTTTATATATTAACAGAGTAATATTATATATAATGACGGTTCCCTAAATATATTAGAAAGTTGATCTAGGAGTTAGTTTTGTGCTAGGATCACCCAGCAGGGCTACGAGTCATACAGGAGCACCTAGTTGTCACCCAACAGGACTAGCAGTCACCCAGCAGGGCCTAGTAGTCATCTAGCAGGGTTAGGTGTCACCCAGTAGGGCCTAGTATTCACACAGGAGCACCTAGTTGTCACCCAACAAGGCTAGCAGGGCCTAATAGTCATCTAGCAGAGGTAGGTTTCACCCAGCAAGGCTAGGAGTCACCCAT
>WNWK01003962.1:85000-107500 GCA_009830355.1 Cherax destructor | reverse complement strand
CTGATAGTCTCAGCTCAGTGAAGGCACTGCTATTATCACCCTCAGAGCCTGATAGTCTCAGCTCAGTGAAGGCACTGCTATTCTCACCCTCAGAGCCTGATAGTCTCAGCTCAGTGAAGGCACTGCTATTTCGTACCCTCAGAGCCTGATAGTCTCAGCTCAGTGAAGGCACTGCAATTATTGTACCCTCAGATCCTGATAGTCTCAGCTCAGTGAAGGCACTGCTATTCTCGTACCCTAGAGCCTGATAGTCTCAGCTCAGTGAAGGCCCTGCTATTCTCGTACACTCAGAGCCTGATAGTCTCAGCTCAGTGAAGGCACTGCTATTTACCCTCAGAGCCTGATAGTCTCAGCTCAGTGAAGGCACTGCTATTTCGTACCTAAGCCTGATAGTCTCAGCTCAGTGAAGCCTGCTATTATCGTACCTCAGAGCCTGATAGTCTCAGCTCAGTGAAGGCACTGCTTATCGTACCCTCGAGCCTGATAGTCTCAGCTCAGTGAAGGCACTGCTATTATCGTACCCTCGGAGCCTGATAGTCTCAGCTCAGTGAAGGCACTGCTATTATCGTACTCTCAGAGCCTGTAGTCTCAGCTCAGTGAAGGCACTGCTATTATCGTACCTCAGAGCCTGGTAGTCTCAGCTCAGTAAAGGCACTGCTATTTCGTACCCTGGAGCCTGTAGTCTCAGCTCGGTGAAGGCACTGCTATTATCGTACTCTCAGAGCTTGGTAGTCTCAGCTCAGTGAAGGCACTGCTATTTCGTACTCTCAGAGCCTGGTAGTCTCAGCTCAGTAAGGCACTGCTATTCTCTCTCTCAGAGCCTGGTAGTCTCAGCTCAGTGAAGGCACTGCTATTTCGTACCCTCAGAGCTGGTAGTCTCAGCTCAGTGAAGGCACTGTTATTATCGTACTCTCAGAGCCTGGTAGTCTCAGCTCAGTGAAGGCACTGCTATTTCGTACTCTCAGAGCCTGTAGTCTCAGCTCAGTGAAGGCACTGCTATTATCGTACCTCAGAGCCTGGTAGTCTCAGCTCAGTGAAGGCACTGTATTTCGTACTCTCAGAGCCTGGTAGTCTCAGCTCAGTGAAGGCACTGCTATTTCGTACCTCAGAGCCTGGTAGTCTCACTCAGTGAAGGCACTGTTATTATCGTACCTCAGAGCCTGTAGTCTCACTCAGTGAAGGCACTGCTATTTCGTACCCAGAGCCTGGTATCTCACTCAGTGAAGGCACTGTATTATCGTACCTCAGCTCATGAAGGCACTGCTTTATCGTACTCTAGACCTGGTAGTCTCAGCTCAGTGAAGGCACTGTTTTCGTACTCTCAGCTCAGTGAAGGCACTGCTATTATCGTACTCTCAGAGCCTGGTAGTCTCAGCTCAGTGAAGGCACTGTATTTCGTACCTCAGAGCCTGGTAGTCTCAGCTCAGTGAAGGACTGTTATTATCGTACTCTCAGAGCCTGATAGTCTCAGCTCAGTGAAGGCACTGCTATTATCGTACTCTCAGAGCCTGGTAGTCTCAGCTCAGTGAAGGCACTGTTATTATCGTACTCTCAGAGCCTGATAGTCTCAGCTCAGTGAAGGCACTGCTATTATCGTACTCTCAGAGCCTGTAGTCTCAGCTCAGTGAAGGCACTGCTATTATCGTACTCAGAGCCTGGTAGTCTCAGCTCAGTGAAGGCACTGTTATTATCGTACCCTCAGAGCCTGGTAGTCTCAGCTCAGTGAAGGCACTGCTATTATCGTACCTCAGAGCCTGGTAGTCTCAGCTCAGTGAAGGCACTGCTATTATCGTACTCTCAGAGCCTGGTAGTCTCAGCTCAGTGAAGGCACTGCTATTATCGTACCTCAGAGCCTGGTAGTCTCAGCTCAGTGAAGGCACTGCTATTATCGTACTCTCAGAGCCTGTAGTCTCAGCTCAGTGAAGGCACTGCTATTCTCTACTCTCAGAGCCTGGTAGTCGCAGCTCAGTGAAGGCACTGCTATTATCGTACCTCAGAGCCTTAGTCTCAGCTCAGTGAAGGCACTGCTATTATCGTACTCTCAGAGCCTGGTAGTCTCAGCTCAGTGAAGGCACTGCTATTATCGTACTCTCAGAGCCTGGTAGTCTCAGCTCAGTGAAGGCACTACTATTATCGTACTCTCAGAGCCTGGTAGTCTCAGCTCAGTGAAGGCACTGCTATTATCGTACTCTCAGGCCTGTAGTCTCAGCTCAGTGAAGGAACTGTTATTATCGTACCTCAGAGCCTGATAGTCTCAGCTCAGTGAAGGCACTGCTATTCTCGTACTCTCAGAGCCTGATAGTCTCAGCTCAGTGAAGGCACTGCTATTATCGTACTCTCAGAGCCTGGTAGTCTCAGCTCAGTGAAGGCACTGCTATTATCGTACTCAGAGCCTGGTAGTCTCAGCTCAGTGAAGGCACTGCTATTATCGTACTCTCAGAGCCTGGTAGTCTCAGCTCAGTGAAGGAACTGTTATTATCGTACTCTCAGAGCCTGGTAGTCTCACTCAGTGAAGGCACTGCTATTCTTGACCTCAGAGCCTGGTAGTCTCAGCTCAGTGAAGGCACTGTATTATCGTACTCTCAGAGCCTGGTAGTCTCAGCTCAGTGAAGGCACTGCTATTCTCGTACTCTCAGAGCCTGGTAGTCTCAGCTCAGTGAAGGCACTGCTATTCTCGTACCCTCAGAGCCTGGTAGTCTCAACTCAGTGAAGGCACTGTTATTATCGTACCCTCAGAGCCTGATAGTCTCATCTCAGTGAAGGCACTGCTATTATCGTACTCTCAGAGCCTGGTAGTCTCAGCTCAGTGAAGGCACTGTTATTATCGTACTCTCAGCTCAGTGAAGGCACTGCTATTATCGTACTCTCAGAGCCTGGTAGTCTCAGCTCAGTGAAGGCACTGCTATTATCGTACTCTCAGAGCCTGGTAGTCTCAGCTCAGTGAAGGCACTGCTATTATCGTACTCTCAGAGCCTGGTAGTCTCAGCTCAGTGAAGGCACTGCTATTATCGTACTCTCAGAGCCTGGTAGTCTCAGCTCAGTGAAGGCACTGCTATTCTCGTACTCTCAGAGCCTGGTAGTCTCAGCTCAGTGAAGGCACTGCTATTATCGTACTCTCAGAGCCTGATAGTCTCAGCTCAGTGAAGGCACTGCTATTATCGTACTCTCAGAGCCTGGTAGTCTCAGCTCAGTGAAGGCACTGCTATTATCGTACTCTCAGAGCCTGGTAGTCTCAGCTCAGTGAAGGCACTGCTATTATCGTACTCTCAGAGCCTGGTAGTCTCAGCTCAGTGAAGGCACTGCTATTATCGTACTCTCAGAGCCTGGTAGTCTCAGCTCAGTGAAGGAACTGTTATTATCGTACTCTCAGAGCCTGATAGTCTCAGCTCAGTGAAGGCACTGCTATTCTTGTACTCTCAGAGCCTGGTAGTCTCAGCTCAGTGAAGGCACTGCTATTATCGTACTCTCAGAGCCTGGTAGTCTCAGCTCAGTGAAGGCACTGCTATTATCGTACTCTCAGAGCCTGGTAGTCTCAGCTCAGTGAAGGCACTGCTATTATCGTACTCTCAGAGCCTGGTAGTCTCAGCTCAGTGAAGGAACTGTTATTATCGTACTCTCAGAGCCTGGTAGTCTCAGCTCAGTGAAGGCACTGCTATTCTTGTACTCTCAGAGCCTGGTAGTCTCAGCTCAGTGAAGGCACTGTATTATCGTACTCTCAGAGCCTGAGTAGTCTCAGCTCATGAAGGCACTGCTATTCTTCGTACTCTCAGAGCCTGGTAGTCTCAGCTCAGTGAAGGCACTGCTATTATCGTACTCTCAGAGCCTGGTAGTCTCAGCTCAGTGAAGGAACTGTTATTATCGTACTCTCAGAGCCTGATAGTCTCAGCTCAGTGAAGGCACTGCTATTCTTGTACTCTCAGAGCCTGGTAGTCTCAGCTCAGTAAAGGCACTGCTATTATCGTACTCTCAGAGCCTGGTAGTCTCAGCTCAGTGAAGGCACTGCTATTATCGTACTCTCAGAGCCTGGTAGTCTCAGCTCAGTGAAGGAACTGTTATTATCGTACTCTCAGAGCCTGGTAGTCTCAGCTCAGTGAAGGCACTGTTATTATCGTACTCTCAGAGCCTGGTAGTCTCAGCTCATTATAGCTATAACGGTTCTAATTATTAATAATCATATTACTGATGCTCTTCTTGTTGATGCTGCTGTTGATGTTGCTGTTGATGTTGCTGTTAATGCTGCTGTTGATGTTGCTGTTAATGCTGCTGTTGATGTTGCTGTTAACGGGTACTTAAGCAGTTGGTGAACAGTAAACAGAAAATTCATGCACTGGAACTACATTTCGCCCACGAGAGCAAAACGTGCCAATAAAATTTGCATTAACTGTCGCTTTCCCACTTGGCAGATATTTCTTTATTCACTACAAGTAAGTGAATGCAGATGACATGATAACATCAAGTAGTAACTTCGTCCACAGGGCCGGGAAATGGAGCTCAGTAGACAGGAAAATCCAGAAGTAGTATGGAGAAAGAGGGCGACGCCCTAAGTAGGTTGAAAGTTGAAAATGCAGCGGGGCTGAATGTTATTAACAATATAACACTGAATGATGGGGAAGGGATATATTCTTGGTACAGTTGGTATATTTTAGTTGGCTGGTTAATGAGGTTTAAAGCCTGTTAACTACACAAGGGTCATTAAGGCTGCATGTCACCTGTTAACTACACAAGGGTCATTAAGGCTGCATGTCACCTGTTAACTACACAAGGGTCATAAAGGCTGCATGTCACCTGTTAACTACACAAGGGTCATAAAGGCTGCATGTCACCTGTTCACCACTAGTCGAGAATACCTGAATACCAAAACGGGATTAAAATAGATTTTCTGAGTTACTGTAGGGCCCTGCTTATACAGCAGGTTAGGTTCTGAGTTACTGTAGGGCCCTGCTTATACAGCAAGTTACGTTCTGGGTTACTGTAGGGCCCCACTTATACAGCAGGTTATGTTCTGGGTTACTGTAGGGCCCCACTTATACAGCAGGTTATGTTCTGGGTTACTGTAGGGCCCTGCTTATACAGCAGGTTAGGTTATGGGTTACTGTAGGGCCCTCAAATTTGTGAAACATGTGAGACCGGGCCGCGGGGGCGACGAGCCCCGGAGCTATTAACAAATACGAAAGATGAGGTGGAACCCGGCAGAGGAGGGAGAGAAAGCAGCAGCAGCAGCAGCAGGAATAATGAGGCGCCCGTGGAAAAACATATGTAAATAGACTGTAGGAGGAGGAGGAGGGGTATATCAGAGTACAGTGATGCCGACACTTGTATGGGTGTGCTGAAGCATGGTCTTTAACTTGTTCACAGCGAGGAGTAGGCTGGAGGCTGGAGGCTGGAGGCTGGAGGCAGTGGAGATGGTCGTGTCTGAGACCAATGTCTGTTGCGAATATTATGCAGAGAATAAATTAGAGGACGGTGTTGTGGTATGAAAGGTATACTTCAGAGAGCTGAAGAGGGGATGTTGAGATGGTTTGGTCATGTAGAAAGGGTGGAGCAAGATAAGGTGATTAAGAGGGGGTATAAATCTTGAGTGGATGGTAGGTGTAAGGGTGGTCCCAGGAAGGCTCGGCAGGGAGGGGGTGAAGAGAAGGTTTTGAGAACTAAAGAGGTTTGAACATCCCAGCACACATCCTTCACTGTGTTATGAGTGGGTGGATACAAGTGCTGTTTTGGCCAGTTAACTTGCCGTTGAAGTGTCAACTTTGTAATGTCTACGAAGGTGATATATGGAAACCGGTTACCTGCACTTGGAGTATCGGAGGTGGGACGTACAGCACTTCTGAAACTAAGATATGCCTTGCTATTTATCAGAGGTTCAGGGGATTATCTTCCCTACATCCTGGTCCCAGACCAAGGAAATATGATAGCATTAAGAACTATTAAAAAATATACAGGAAAGATATAAGTATACTAAATAAAAGAAAATTTGGAAGATTTACGTGTTCTATTACGTGTTCATGAGGCATTATGTTACGTGCTCATAAGACATTATGTTACGTGCTCATGGAACATTATCTTACGTGTTTATGAGGCATTGTTATGTGTTCATAAGATATTATGTTACGTGTTTACGAGACATTATGTTACGTGTTTACGAGACATTATGTTACGTGTTTACGAGACATTATGTTACGTGTTTACGAGACATTATGTTACGTGTTTACGAGACATTATGTTACGTGTTTACGAGACATTATGTTACGTGTTTACGAGACATTATGTTACGTGTTTACGAGACATTATGTTACGTGTTTACGAGACATTATGTTACGTGTTTACGAGACATTATGTTACGTGTTTACGAGACATTTTCTTACGTGTTTACGAGACATTATGTTACGTGTTTACGAGACATTTTCTTACGTGTTTACGAGACATTATGTTACGTGTTTACGAGACATTTTCTTACGTGTTTACGAGACATTATGTTACGTGTTTACGAGAGATTATGTTACGTGTTTACGAGACATTTTCTTACGTGTTTACGAGACATTATGTTACGTGTTTACGAGACATTATGTTACGTGTTTACGAGACATTTTCTTACGTGTTTACGAGACATTTTCTTACGTGTTCATGGAACATTATCTTATGTGTTCATGGGACATTTTCTTACGTGTTTATGAGGCATTATGTTACGTGTTCATGGGACATTATCTACGTTTGTAATAGCTTGACAAAGCTCCTGGAGAGCGAAACGTTGCCACAATAAAATGTCACATTAGTTGCACTTGTGTCCTTTTACTTAACATAAATAAAGCATAGTCTAGGCAGTGAGTGTAGCCTAGTAGCACCCAATGAGGGTTAGCTAGGCTGATCCTAGTTACCAGTGAACCACGCCTAGCAAGTGAAGCATAGTCTAGGCAGTGAGTGTAGCCTAGTAGCACCCAATGAGGGTTAGCTAGGCTGATCCTAGTTACCAGTGAACCACGCCTAGCAAGTGAAGCATAGTCTAGGCAGTGAGTGTAGCCTAGTAGCACCCAATCATGACTGGCTAGGCTGAGTCTAGAGCAGTGACCAGTGGGGCGGCACCTTGCTTGGGTGTACACCTCCCTCCCGCTCGTGTATCGCCACCAATAGTCGTGTGCCGTACACTTGGAAAGGTTACTACCGCCCTACCTGCACACACACTGTGTAATACCCTTGCTCCTTGTTTACGGCAGCCCAGCACGCCAGGGTAATTGTTTGCCCTGTGTGTGTGTGTGATTACGGTGTACAAGGGTGTCATATCTCGCTTCAACCTCTCCTCACTTACACCAGGGGCTCTAATCTCTCTCTCTCTCTCCTCGCAGAGTTCCTTTACACCGCCAACACACAAGCCACGGGAGGTTTAAAAAGGTGTTCAAGAGCATGTAAGGTTCCAGTAACATCTCTGCTGGAGATCTCAATATTTTTTTCTGCAGAGATCGCGTATTTTTTTTTTTTTTGCTGTGTTTACAAATTTACAATGTTAGCGTGGCGCTCAAGAACTCCCAAAATTGTATAACATGATTCCTTTACTAAATTATATTATTATTATTATTATTATTATTATTATTATTATTATTATTATTATTATTATTATGAAGCCACAGATATTCTTCTGGCTAAGAATATGTAATTTAGTTTAATATTTCACAATGTGAGATCACTAGGCTGGTGCTACACACTCCAAACTCACAAAACCACAGAACGGGTGGGATTTGAACCCATGGCTTGTTGGCTATCGTGTTTGAACCAATCATTAATCGTACTGCCCCCCCCCCGAAGATAATTTTACGTGTGTTAAATGTCCCGTAGCTGGATTGCTAGAGCACTCAGCTCACACACTGATGTCCGTGGGGGTTCTGATCCACAGGTAATCGGGATGGCAAACATTGGGTCAAGTGTTTCCTAAAGTCACTATGTCTGTATCCATTGTCACTACTGTAGCAAAATAATAATCTAGGTGATAGTGGACTGTATTTAGTTCATCCTGGGACAAAGCTACGACCGTTTCGGAGACAGACCTTTCAGCCAATAACAAAGGGAGAAGTTAGATGGACTAAGTCAGCTATTGTACTTATACCTGTAATGTACTGGTGGGAAATCATCAACACTATAATAATACAATTGCACTATTTTAATCTTAATTATTTTAATTTTGCAAAAGTCTGCGAGGTGGCGGCCGACTAGACCATTTAACATCCATCACCTAACAGGAGGAGGGAGGACTACCCCATTTTACTACATCCAAAACCTAAGTCTACAGGTGGGCAAACTCTCAACATATATAATCCCAACTAGTCTGGCAGTGTGCGTGACTCAACCATGTGTAATTTCATCCATCAACCTAAGTCTGGCAGGTGGGGGGCGACTCACACCATGTTATACATCCATCAACCTAAGTCTGGCAGGTGGGGGCGACTCACACCATGTTATACATCCATCAACCTAAGTCTGGCAGGTGGGGGGCGACTCACACCATGTATATACATCCATCAACCTAAGTCTGGCAGGTGGGCGGGCGACTCACACCATGTTTATACATCCATCAACCTAAGTCTGGCAGGTGGGTGGGCGACTCACACCATGTATATACATCCATCAACCTAAGTCTGGCAGGTGGGTGGGCGACTCACACCATGTATATACATCCATCTATTTGTATCTGTAACATTTTGATTATGCAAATAGATTAATAAGTTTTAGAGAAACTTTTATTTTTAGTTCATATTTACTGCCCCTCTCTCCTCTCTTCCCACTCACTCTCACCCCTCTCTGTTTTAGAGCATATTTACTGCCCCTCTCTCCTCTCTTCCCACTCACTCTCACCCCTCTCTGTTTTAGAGCATATTTACTGCCCCTCTCTCCTCTCCACTCTCACCCCTTTGATATACCTTTGAAGAGTTTCGAGAGTTTATCTACTCTCTGAGCCCGGCCATGGGCCAGGCTCGTCTGGTGCTTGCCTGGTCAACCAGGCTGTTGCTGCTGGAGGCCCGCTGCCCCACATATTCATCACAGCCTGGTTGATCTGGCACCCGATGAAGATACTTGTCCAGTTTCCTCTTGAAGGCTTCTACACTGGTTCCAGCGATGTTTCGGATATCTTCTGGTAAGATGTTGAATAGTCTGGGACCCCGGATGTTAATACAGTGCTCCTGTATTGTCCCCACCGCACCCCTGCTCCTCACTGGGTTTATTTTACACTTTCTCCCATATTTCTCACTCCAGTATGTTGTTATGGCAGTGTGCAGATTTGGGACCAGGCCCTCAAGTACTTTCCATGTATATATTATCATGTATCTCTCTCTCCTCCGCTCCAATGAGTACATGTTCAAGACTTGAAGGCGTTCCCAATAATTTAGATGTTTCAATGGCTCAATGTGAGCCGTAAACGATCTCTGAATTTGTTCCAGCTCTGATATTTCTCCTGCCCTGAACGGGGCCGTCAGCACTGAGCAGTATTCTAAGTGAGGGAGCACTAGCGATTTGAATAGTGTCACCATCGGCATTATTTCCCTTGTTTTGAAAGTTCTCAATACCCACCTCGTCATCTTCCTGGCTGTTGTGATCTTTGTCTTGTTATGGTCTTTAAAAGACAGATCAGCAGACATAATTATTCCCAAGTCCTTTACGTGTTCCTTTCGTTCTATGTGGTGACCCTCTTGAGTTTTGTATAAAGTGTTCCTTTTGAGTTCTTCATTTTTTCCATACCTAAGCAGCTGAAACTTATCACCATTGAACGTCATGTTGTTCTCCACTGCCCATTGGAAGACCCTGCTTATGTCCTCCTGTAATTTTTCAGTGTCCTCTACCGTAGTGACTTTCATGCTTATTTTAGTGTCATCTGCAAATGATGATACAAAAGTGTGCCGGGTGTTTTTATCTATGTCTGCTATGAGGATCTATATTAGAGGATATTTACTGCCTCCTCTCTTCCCACTCACTCTCACCCCTCTCTGTTTTAGGGCATATTTACTGCCTCTCTCTCTCTCTCCACTCACTCTCACCCCTCTTTCTTCACCCTTGTCTCCCTCTCCATTCTGACAGGTCTAGGCCAGGTCTGGAGGCTGATGTAAGGATAAAGTCAGTTATATGAAGATTGTGATAATAAGGAACCAGAGATAACATTATCACAGTGCTGTTGTGTATAGTGTGTGGCCCCTTCCCCGTTGTGTACCCGTTTGTAGTCTCTAACCGTTGTCAACCTGCTTGTGGGCCCCTTCCCCGTTGTGTACCCGTTTGTAGCCATTAACAGTTGTCAACCTGCATGTGGGCCCCTTTCCGTTGTTCACCCGTTCGTGGCCCCCCTCTCCGTTGTCCACCCGTTTGTGACCCCCTCCCGTTGCCCCTGTGTATCTACCGTTAACCTCTCCAAAACATCTAACGTAAACAATCATAGCCAGCAGCAACAGCCTGTTGATCACAACACCAGACAGCCTGGCCCAACTGCTTCTACCAATAAATAGTAACTCAGTAACACAGCACGTTCCCGTCTAGCTCACAAAGCAACGAAGCTTCAGTACAAAACTAGTAACTAGTAACACTAGCTATCACTTCCGTCCTACCACAAGCAACGAAGCTTCAGTACAAAACTAGTAACTAGTAAACTACATACACACCCGTACAATATCGTACACTAGATCTAACAAGCAGACTTCAGTACAAAACTAGTAACTAGTAACACTAGCACCTCCGTCTACCACAAGCAGACTTCAGTACAAAACTAGTAACTAGTAACACTAGCACCTCTCCAGACTTCAGTCACTATAATAGAGCCCCCAACGAAGCTTCAGTACAAAACTAGTAACTAGTAACACTAGCACCTCCGTCTCACACACAAGCTTCAGTACAAAACTAGTAACTAGTAACACTAGCACCTCCGTCTACCACAAGCAACGAAGCTTCAGTACAAAACTAGTAACTAGTAACACTAGCACCTCCGTCTACCACAAGCAACGAAGCTTCAGTACAAAACTAGTAACTAGTAACACTAGCACCTCCGTCTACCACAAGCAACGAAGCTTCAGTACAAAACTAGTAACTAGTAACACTAGCACCTCCTCTACCACAACCCTTCAGTACAAACTAGTAACTAGCACCTCCTCGTTACCACAAGCAACGAAGCTTCAGTACAAAACTGTAACTAGTAACACTAGCACCTCCGTCTACCACAAGCACACTTCAGTACAAAACTAGTAACTAGTAACACTAGCACCTCCGTTACCACAAGCAACGAAGCTTCAGTACAAAACTAGTAACTAGTAACACTAGCACCTCCGTCTACCACAAGCAACGAAGCTTCAGTACAAAACTAGTAACTAGTAACACTAGCACCTCCGTCTACCACAAGCAACGAAGCTTCAGTACAAAACTAGTAACTAGTAACACTAGCACCTCCGTCTACCACAAGCTTCAGTACAAAACTAGTAACTAGTAACACTAGCACCTCCGTCTACCACCCTAAACTTCTAGTTATTTTTCAACAAACTAGTAACTAGTAACACTAGCACCTCCGTCTACCACAAGCAACGAAGCTTCAGTACAAAACTAGTAACTAGTAACACTAGCACCTCCGTCTACCACAAGCTTCAGTACAAAACTAGTAACTAGTAACACTAGCACCTCCGTGTACCACAAGCAACGAAGCTTCAGTACAAAACTAGTAACTAGTAACACTAGCACCTCCGTCTACCACAAGCTTCAGTACAAAACTAGTAACTAGTAACACTAGCACCTCCGTCTACCACAAGCAACGAAGCTTCAGTACAAAACTCGTAACTAGGAACACTAGCACCTCCGTCTACCACAAGCTTCAGTACAAAACTAGTAACTAGTAACACTAGCACCTCCGTCTACCACAAGCAACGAAGCTTCAGTACAAAACTCGTAACTAGTAACACTAGCACCTCCGTCTACCACAAGCTTCAGTACAAAACTAGTAACTAGTAACACTAGCACCTCCGTCTACCACAAGCAACGAAGCTTCAGTACAAAACTCGTAACTAGGAACACTAGCACCTCCGTCTACCACAAGCAACGAAGCATCAGTACAAAACTCGTAACTAGGAACACTAGCACCTCCGTCTACCACAAGCAACGAAGCTTCAGTACAAAACTAGTAACTAGTAACACTAGCACCTCCGTCTACCACAAGCAACGAAGCTTCAGTACAAAACTCGTAACTAGGAACACTAGCACCTCCGTCTACCACAAGCAACGAAGCTTCAGTACAAAACTAGTAACTAGTAACACTAGCACCTCCGTCTACCACAAGCAATCAGAAGAGGTTCAATTAGGAAAACATTACTCCATAAGTTTTCCTCAGATATTACTAGAAATTCCCGTGAAGAAAGTTCGTAGTTAGCTCAAGACTTTAGCTTCCGCCTGGCGTCCCTCTGCCGTCTCTCATTCCCCAAGACATTTCTCATTTTTTCCCTTTTCCTTATTTTCCGATCATTCCTTATTTTCCCCAAAATTGGGAATTGCCACCGAGGTCCGTGATTCGATCCCCCGGTAAGGGTTGAAACATTAGGACGTGTTTCCTGTAGACATCTGTTTTCTCTGTTCACCTAGCAGTAAAATAGGTACCTGGGTGTTAGTCGACTGGTGTGGGTCGCATCCTGGGGACAACACTGACCTAATTTACGGGAAATGCTCAGCATAACAAGGGTCTTTCTATATAGTAGTATGTCACTGATGTCAGCTAGGACTGTATACCTTGTACATGTACTGGTAGAAATAATAATAATTATTATTATTCCACCATCTTCGTCATTTTCTTATTCTTTATTTCCAAGAAATATCAGCTAAACATCATTCATCAGTACATTCTCATCCTCATTCTCATTTCCTTATTCTTTCCTACAAATGAAAACTAAGTGTCATTCCTTAAAATATTTTCTTCCCTTTCCTCATTTTCGTATTGATTCGCTACGACAGAAATCAAACAGCGGTTATACCTTCATTTCCTGTGTTGAAATACGAAATTCTTATCCCAGTCTCCGGTAGTCCTAAGAGGGATTCTGTGTTGTTTACTCTTTAGGCCTCAAGTGTGAACCCAACGGTACACAAAGGTCCAAACGGTACACAGTGGCTCAAACGGTACACAAAGGTCCACCATAGACATGCAGAATCAAGTCCAAATTATTATTTCTTTATGCACGTTAAAAGTCAATTCCATCTGAACTTGTATTTATCGATTTATAATTTTAATGAACAAAAATTCATACATACGAAACTGTTCCTTTTTTTTATACTAATTATCTGGGAACGATGGGGGTCCAATATTCCCTGTGGAGGCTGGTCAATACACTTCGCCCACTTTGTGCTAAGTTTCACTCACTACCACCACCAATAACCATGTCTCAACATTTCAAAATATCCATAAGCAACCTCTTACAACTCCAACTTGTTATACGAGTGCCGCTAATTTGGAGTGGTTGGGTAGAGAGGACCTCCATCTGGCAAAATTTTTGACAAACACGGGTGTAAATTGAGTCTACGAGAAATATTCTGATGAATACGGCAGAGTGAACGAACAATAGTAAACATATGGACACCTGCACCACAAAATACTTGAGGGACGAGTAGAGAATTCCATGGAGAACCTTGCAAAGAGCAGCAGCCTAGCAAAAATGGTATAAATTGATCAAAAATCTTTTAAAATATGGCGAGAGGGAGGAAGGGGCAGCACCTGCCAGCTGCTGGACGAAGTTTTTTAGCAAATTGGTGAAAGAGAGTGATAAATAGTGAAGCAGTGCGGCGGCCGTCCTGAGGACACCTCCCTGGGTAAATATGTGGATATCCCCTCTTGGTAAATGTGGGAACAACTCCAGTGCTCGAGGTCCTTCTTGAAGTGGCGCTCCCCGGCCACCCGGCGCCTCTTCACCTCCTACCATCACCAATTGTAACTCAGAGAACACTTACACATAACCTCCCTCCATAACGAAGAACATTTACATACAACCTCCCTCCATAACGAAGAACATTTACACACAACCTACCTCCCTCCATAACGAAGAAAATTTACATATAACCTCCCTCCATAACGAACATTGCCACATAACCTCCCTCCACACTGAAGAACATTTACACGCAACCTCCCTCCATAACGAAGAACATTGCCACATAACTTTCCTCCATAATATAGAACAGTTACACGAACTTTCCTCCATAATATAGAACAGTTACACGAACTTTCCTCCATAATGAACACTTCCACATTATCTTCCCTCCACAATGAACACCTCTACCAGTTCCTCTGGATAATAGGTCATCTGTTAAATAAAGTATCCTCTGTTCTCTATCAAGGTTTCAGAAGCGAAGCTAAAGAAATGTCCCTAGGTACACCGCAGGGAGGAGTTCTCAGTCCCATGCTATTTAATGCTCTGGTTAATGCTCTCCTAAATGTTCTATCTACCTCACTGATACTGACGATATCAATATCCATACAACAGAGGATAAGATGAATACCATTCTTAACGAGGTTCAAGTAATTTGTAATCGATTAGGCTTCGTCACATCTTTATCTAAAGCAAAGTTATTAATAAGCAAACGACATCTCACATCCATTTGTTTACAGTGAAAACATCTGCTATGTTAAAGCCATCACACCAAAACTAAATAAGAACTGCAAAGAAAGGCTAAATGTTCTGAGAGCTGCTGTTGGTTGCAACCACAACTATGGTGCTAATGTGAGAATAGTGAAACTAACGTACATAGCCTATATTAGAGCCTTAATTGATTATGAGGTCGTATTGGCTAAAAGAAAATTGCCTTTGGATCTTGGACCTAGACCTAGTGCAAAATGAAGTTCTCAGATTTATTCTCTGCTGCCCTAAAACTTTCAAGATTCTTTATATAAGGAAGGAAATTGATATACCTAGTATCAGTTAAAGGATTACTGAGATTAACACTGTACCTGGTATCAGAATGTTAAGAAATGAACCGGACACTGTCGTTACGAATTTTGTTAAATGTCTAGAAGTAAAAAAACAATCTAAATCAGTTGTGAAAATATGCAATTAATTATATTAAGTTTTATAACTTGCATGAACTGTATCAGTGTTGACAACAAGAGCATTTCACCCCTCCATGGAAGATGTGTTCATTTAATATCACATACCTGCAAGTCCCTCCCAAGAAGCTCATTGCTAGTAATCCCTTCCTTAAATAACTTGCAAAGGCAGCTGCTCAAGAAGAAATTTATGGCTTAGTAACTGTTAGTAATATATTATCACAAGTTATATATAGTGATGGATCTAAGCAGGAGTCTACTCGCAGGGCTGCATCTGTTCTTGTTGCTACCTCCATAACTAAGAACGATAGGAACTATATTTCGTTAGACATAAGAATTAACAACTGGGCGTCTACGCTATAAACTGATTTGTTTGCCATCCTAATGGCGCTAAAGTTTGCTTACGACACTGAGCTTGACTCTCTTACTAATTCTGCCATTACTGCGGATTCTTGACTCACTGGTCTTGTAGGCTTGGTTACAAGTACTTCTGGCAGTTTAGCGGATACACACACACACTACGTGCTTATTTATCCACTTACTGACGAATACAGAAATTTTAAAATAACCTATGTGATATGTCAAAGTATCTTATTGATAAAAATAAGATACCAGACACATTAAGCATTTGCTTGCAACAGATAAGTAAATTATAGATATAAATCCAGTTAATTTTTTCATAGCCTAGTCCCTTGGCCTTTTGTGTATCCAGATTCTCGCTAGCCTCCACAGGATGGATATGGGGCGCACAATAAACTAGCCGCGTCGGCGGCAAAATCTTAAAATTCACGAGACATAGAAAAATGATAAGGGATCCTGCCAGAGTGCAAAACATTTAACAAGCTTTCCATTTAACCATCATTTGACAAGATGGTAGTACCTCCCTTTATGGTCGCTGTCTACCAACCTACTGCCTAATTAGAGCAATCGAAACATTCTGAATCAATTAATACTATCAAATCATTCAACAGCATTTAAATACAAGAGAACTTCACCTTATCGGAAAGTGAAAGCCAATTCAACAGTCTACGTCTGGAAGCCAGCTCTAAAGTGAGCCCCGCCCTCACTAGAGGCTTCTTATATGGCAGCCCACGGATAAAAGACTGCACTAGAGGCTTCATATATGGCACCCACGGATAAAGTACTATCTCCCGCAGCGTTCTTTAGTCTCGTTATGAAGGGAACTCACTACTTATTGGGGATTCCACGCCCTTCAGGCGAAGGGAACTTTGATACTGACGAAGGTCTCTTGATCTCAAGGCTTTGAGAGCTAAAGAGGAAGGGAACTTTGATACTGACGAAGGTCTCTTGATCCCAGAACTTTGAGAGCTAAGGAGGAAGGGGACTTTGATATTGGAGGTCTCTTGCTCCCAGGACTTTGAGCTCCCATTCTCCCCATGACTATAGTAAAAATGGGGCTTTCAGAAAACCTCTTGATTTGACTTCCCCCGTACATATTCTCTTGCTCCTCTGTATTTCTTTTGTATTCCACACTCCTACCGGTTTGTGGCTTCTCCATGACCTCCAGACTGAGTCTCTCGGGTTAATGGGGTTTAAAGCCTATCTACTGCACGAGGGTCATTAAGTACACATGGCACACGTACACCACTAATCAAGAATAATTTAATACCTAAAATGGTGATTAAAGCACTTTTATTGTATATATACTGAGAGACACATACTTCTCAGTGTATATAAACTGAAAAATACCTCTCGGGGTGTATATATATGAAGATACACACATCTGGGTATATTATATATATATATATATATATATATATATATATATATATATATATATATATATATATATATATATAAAGAGGCACACACACCTCGATGTACATACACTGATACGCACCTCTCGGCGTATATACGCACCTCTCGATGTATATACACAAAGCTATACACCTCACATACATATAAACACGAGATACATACACTTCTCGGTGTATATAGCCTGAGATATACACACCTCTCATTGTATATACCCTGAGATATACAACACACCTCTCGGTGTATATACCCTGAGATATACAACACACCTCTCGGTGTATATAGCCTGAGATATACGACACACCTCTCGGTGTATATAGACTGAGATATACAACACACCTCTCAGTGTATATACTCTGAGATACACAACACACCTCTCAGTGTATATACCCTGAGATATACAACACACCTCTCAGTTTATATACCCTGAGATACACAACACACCTCTCAGTGTATATACCCTGAGATACACAACACACCTCTCGGTGTATATAGCCTGAGATATACAACACACCTCTCAGTGTATATACCCTGATATATACAACACACCTCTCAGTCTATATACCTGAGATACACAACACACCTCTCAGTGTATATACCCTGAGATATACGACACACCTCTCGGTGTATATAGCCTGAGATATACAACACACCTCTCAGTGTATATACTCTGAGATACACAACACACCTCTCAGTGTATATACCCTGAGATATACAACACACCTCTCAGTGTATATACCCTGAGATATAAACACACCTCTCAGTGTATATACCCTGAGATACACAACACACCTCTGTGTATATACCCTGAGATATAAACACACCTCTCAGTGTATATACCCTGAGATACACAACACACTTCTCAGTGTATATACCCTGAGATATAAACACACCTCTCAGTGTATATACCCTGAGATACACAACACACTTCTCAGTGTATATACCCTGAGATATAAACACACCTCTCAGTGTATATACCCTGAGATACACAACACACTTCTCAGTGTATATACCCTGAGATATAAACACACCTCTCAGTGTATATACCCTGAGATACACAACACACTTCTCAGTGTATATACCCTGAGATATAAACACACCTCTCAGTGTATATACTGTGTAACCTCTGGTGGTGACCAGTGACGGTGTATTACTGGGTAAATTCTGCAGTCAAGGTGGCAGTGTGTCCAGCAACCTTACGTAACACGCTCTTTACCAACCTTGTCAATACAAACAATTCCTGTTCGCGGTACTTTATAGTCTCGTTATTCCATACCTGTGATTCGCGGTAGTTTAGAACTGTGATTCGCGGTATTTTAAAGCTGTGATTCACGGTCATTTTAAAGCTATGAGTCGCGGTATTTTAAAGCTGTGATTCGCAGTATTTCAAAGCTGTGATTCGCGGTATTTTAAAGCCGAGATTCGCAGTATTTTAAAGCTGTGATTCGCAGTAGTTTAAAGCTGTGATTCGCAGTATTTTAAAGTTGTGATTCGCGGTATTTAAAAACCGAGATTCGCAGTAGTTTAAAGCTGTGATTCGCTGTATATTAAATTTGTGATTCGCAGTATTTTAAAGTTGTGATTCGCGGTATTTTAAAGCTGTGATTCGCAGTATTTTAAAGCTGTGATTCGCAGTATTTTAAAGCTGTGATTCGCAGTAGTTAAAAGCTGTGATTCGCTGTATTTTAAAGCCGAGATTCGCAGTAGTTTAAAGCTGTGATTCGCAGTATTTTAAAGCTGTGATTCGCTATATTTTAAAGCCGAGATTCGCAGTAGTTTAAAGCTGTGATTCGCAGTATTTTAAAGTTGTGATTCGCAGTATTTTAAAGTTGTGATTCGCGGTATTTTAAAGCTGTGATTCGCTGTATTTTAAAGCTGTGATTCGCTGTATTTTAAAGTTGTGATTCGCAGTAGTTTAAAGCTGTGATTCGCAGTATTTTAAAGCTGTGATTCGCTATATTTTAAAGCCGAGATTCGCAGTAGTTTAAAGCTGTGATTCGCTGTATTTTAAAGTTGTGATTCGCAGTATTTTAAAGTTGTGATTCGCGGTATTTTAAAGCTGTGATTCGCTGTATTTTAAAGCTGTGATTCGCTGTATTTTAAAGTTGTGATTCGCGGTATTTTAAAGCCGTGATTCGCAGTATTTTAAAGCTGTGATTCGCAGTATTTCAAAGCTGTGATTCGCAGTAGTTTAAAGCTGTGATTCGCAGTAGTTTAAAGTTGTGATTCGCAGTAGTTTAAAGCTGTGATTCGCTGTATTTTAAAGCTGTGATTCGCGGTACTTTAAAGCTGTGATTCGCAGTATTTTAAAGTTGTGATTCGCAGTATTTCAAAGCTGTGATTCGCAGTAGTTTAAAGCTGTGATTCGCAGTAGTTTAAAGCTGTGATTCGCAGTAGTTTAAAGCTGTGATTCGCTATTTTAAAGCTGTGATTCGCAGTATTTTAAAGCTGAGATTCGCAGTAGTTTAAAGCTGTGATTCGCTGTATTTTAAAGCTGTGATTCGCGGTACTTTAAAGCTGTGATTCGCAGTAGTTTAAAGCTCTGATACCTGGAATTTTAACGCTCTGATACCTGGTATTCTAAAGCTCTGATACCTGGTATTTTAACGCTGATACCTGGTATTTAAAGCTCTGATACCTGGTGTTTTAACGCTCCGATACCTGGTATTTTAAAGCTCCGATACCTGGTATTTTAAAGCTCTGATACCTGGTATTTTAAAGCTCTGATACCTGGTATTTTAATGCTGATATCTGGTATTTTAATGCTCTGATACCTGGTATTTTAATGCTCTGATACCTGGTATTTTAACGCTCTCATACCTGGTATTTTAAAGCTCTGATACCTGGTATTTTAATGCTGATATCTGGTATTTTAATGCTCTGATACCTGGCATTTTAAAGCTCTGATACCTGGTATTTTAAAGCTCTGATACCTGGTATTTTAATGCTGATATCTGGTATTTTAATGCTCTGACACCTGGTATTTTAAAGCTCTGATACCTGGTATTTTAAAGTTCTGATACCTGGTATTTTAACGCTCCCATACCTGGTATTTTAAAGCTCTGATACCTGGCATTTTAAAGCTCTGATACCTGGTATTTTAAAGCTCTGATACCTGGTATTTTAAAGCTCTTATATCTGGTATTTTAAAGCTCTGATACCTGGTATTTTAAAGCTCTGATACCTGGTATTTTAACGCTCCCATACCTGGTATTTTAAAGCTCTGATACCTGGTATTTTAAAGCTCTGATACCTGGTATTTTAAAGCTCTGATACCTGGTATTTTAAAGCTCTGATACCTGGTATTTTAAAGCTCTGATACCTGGTATTTTAACGCTCCCATACCTGGTATTTTAAAGCTCTGATACCTGGTATTTTAAACCTCTGATATCTGGTATTTTAAAGCTCTGATACCTGGTATTTTAATGCTCTGACACCTGGTATTTTAAAGCTCTGATACCTGGTATTTTAAAGCTCTGATACCTGGTATTTTAAAGCTCTGATACCTGGTATTTTAACGCTCACATACCTGGTATTTTAAGCTCTGATACCTTGTATTTTAAAGCTCTGATACCTGGATTTTAAAGCTCTGATACCTGGTATTTTAACGCTCACATACCTGGTATTTTAAGCTCTGATACCTGGTATTTTAATGCTGATATCTGGTATTTTAATGCTCTGATACATGGTAATTTAAAGCTCTGATACCTGGTATTTTTAAGCTCTGATATCTGGTATTTTAATGCTCTGATACCTGGTATTTTAAAGCTCTGATACCTGGTATTTTAAAGCTCTGATACTTGGTATTTTAACGCTCACATACCTGGTATTTTAAAGCTCTATAATTCCCGCCATTTAAAGCTCTATAATTCCCGGCATTTTCAGAGGTGATCTTCAGTATTTTGTAAGCAGAGTTCTGGTCACTTCCTGGTTGTGAATTACGAGAGAGTTCATTAGAACCTCGGCTAACTTCACCCAGTCCTCTATATATTAATCAAGCCTTGAAAACTGCATTTTTAATATCGAAATTCTGAGGCCTTAAATATTTTGGTGCTATAATTTATCATGAGGGAGAGAGGGGGAGGGAGAGGGAGGGAGAGGGAGGGAGAGGGAGGGAGAGGGGGAGATGGAGGGAGTGAGTTACGAGTTGTCAAAGGCACTTGTCGTTAGACACTTGGCCTGTTTTGTGTGCTGACAGTACTGACATGTTCTGACAGCTGCTGACAGTACTGACAGCTGCTGACAGTACTGACAGCTGCTGACAGTACTGACATGTTCTGACAGCTGCTGACAGTACTGACATGTTCTGACATCTGCTGACAGTACTGACATGTTCTGACAGCTGCTGACAGTACTGACATGTTCTGACAGCTGCTGACAGTACTGACAAGTTCTGACAGCTGCTGACAGTACTGACATGTTCTGACAGCTGCTGACAGTACTGACATGTTCTGACAGCTGCTGACAGTACTGACATGTTCTGACAGCTGCTGACAGTACTGACAAGTTCTGACAGCTGCTGACAGTACTGACATGTTCTGACAGCTGCTGACAGTACTGACATGTTCTGACAGCTGCTGACAGTACTGACATGTTCTGACAGCTGCTGACAGTACTGACATGTTCTGACAGCTGCTGACAGTACTGACAAGTTCTGACAGCTGCTGACAGTACTGACATGTTCTGACAGCTGCTGACATGTTCTGACAGCTGCTGACAGTACTGACATGTTCTGACATCTGCTGACAGTACTGACATGTTCTGACAGCTGCTGACAGTACTGACATGTTTGACAGGTTCTGACAAGTACTGACATGTTCTGACAGCTGCTGACAGTACTGACAAGTTCTGACAGCTGCTGACAGTACTGACATGTTCTAACAGCTGCTGACAGTACTGACATTTTTTGACAGGTTCTGACAAGTACTGACAGCTGCTGACAGTACTGACATGTTCTGACAGCTGCTGACAGTACTATGTTCTAATAGCTGCTGACAGTACTGACATGTTTTGACAGCTGCTGACAGTACTGACATGTTCTAACAGCTGCTGACAGTACTGACATGTTTTGACAGGTTCTGACAAGTACTGACAGCTGCTGACTACTGACATATTCTGACAGCTGCTGACAGTACTGACATGTTCTAACAGCTGCTGACAGTACTGACATGTTTTGACAGGTTCTGACAAGTACTGACATGTTCTGACAGCTGCTGACAGTACTGACATGTTCTGACAGCTGCTGACAGTACTGACAGCTGCTGACAGTACTGACATGTTCTAACAGCTGCTGACAGTACTGACATGTTTTGACAGGTTCTGACAAGTACTGACAGCTGCTAACAGTACTGACATGTTCTGACAGCTGCTGACAGTACTGACATGTTCTAACAGCTGCTGACAGTACTGACATATTTTGACAGCTGCTGACAGTACTGACATGTTCTGACAGCTGCTGACAGTACTGACATGTTTTGACAGGTTATGACGTGTTGCCTTCCCCCCGGCCCTCCGAGGACACAGAATGGAGAGCCATCTATCTCTGGCACTGTTCGTGCCACTCGCTGCCCAAAAGGTCACTGCCACTCGCACGGTAACCAGTCCTAGCACCACCAGTGACACCACTCTCTAGCACCACCAGTGGCACCACTCTCTAGCACCACCAGTTACACCACTCTCTAGCACCACCAGTGGCA
>WNWK01003962.1:42500-80000 GCA_009830355.1 Cherax destructor | reverse complement strand
CTACAAGTACATGATACAACTTATACAGACCATAGTTGACATCAGTGACATTCTATATAGAAAGCCCCTTGTTATGCAGAGCAAATTAGGTTTTCTCCCCAGGATGCGACCCACACCAGTCGACTAACACCCAGGTATCTATTAACTGCTGGGTGAACATGGACAGTAAGTGTCTTAAGGAAACACGCCCCAATGTTTCCACCCGTACCGGGAATCGAACCACGGACCTCAATTTGTGAGCTGAGTGCGCTACCAGGAACTTTTCAAAATACAAGAAACAAATTTCACCTAATTTTTTAACACTTACTGTAAGCATATATTTAAAATAAAATTGTTTTTCCGTACAAGAATAGGTGGCTTTGCTGAAACGTAGTAAATGAAGAGGATGTGGAGGTCAACGTATTACACGATTTCAAGATAAGGTATGACTGGGCCCGGAAAACTAGCACTTTCTTAAGCCAGTGTTATAAAAGTTGAAGAGGTGGGTGTGAGTTGGACACACCCAGCACAGACCAGTAAGCCTGCTGCAGTGTTCCTTCCTGTGGTAGAAGCCATGAATCGACCTTTACAATGACAACTAGCCAAGATAGAATAGTATCCAGCAACCATTCAGGTTAGTGCTACCTACCATCCTACCCAATGACAGTGAAATGGAAACCTCTTAAATGTTTTGCACTCTGGCAGGATTCCTACTTAATTCTTCATCTTATAAACACTAAAGATGGCGACAGGTAACTTCTGCTAACACTGTATACAGGGCTCTCTACTTTCCTGGCAGAATAAATCATTGCATTCTTGTAATATATTCTCTCTATTTAGGAAGCCTAGTCTGACACCATGCCACGGGGGTGATGATTCCTGGGACCAGTAACACTTGAAACACTAGCTACGTACAACACTGACAAACATCATCCACACCAACACTACACAAACATACACATTAACACTACACAAGCATCCACACCAACACTACACAAACATACACACCAACACTACACAAACATACACATCAACACGACACAAACATCCACACCAACACTACACAAACATCCACACCAACACTACACAAACATCCACACCAACACTACACAAACATCCACACCAACACTACACAAACATACACACCAACACTACACAAACATACACACCAACACTACACAAACATCCACACCAACACTACACAAACATACACATCAACACTACACAAACATCCACACCAACACTACACAAACATACACACCAACACTACACAAACATCCACACCAACACTACACAAACATACACATCAACACTACACAAACATCCACACCAACACTACACAAACATCCACACCAACACTACACAAACATCCACACCAACACTACACAAACATACACATCAACACTACACAAACATACACATCAACACTACACAAACATCCACACCAACACTACACAAACATCCACACCAACACTACACAAACATACACATCAACACTACACAAACATACACACCAACACTACACAAACATACACATCAACACTACACAAACATCCACACCAACACTACACAAACATCCACACCAACACTACACAAACATCCACACCAACACTACACAAACATCCACACCAACACTACACAAACATCCACACCAACACTACACAAACATACACACCAACACTACACAAACATCCACACCAACACTACACAAACATACACATCAACACTACACAAACATCCACACCAACACTACACAAACATCCACACCAACACTACACAAACATCCACACCAACACTACACAAACATCCACACCAACACTACACAAACATACACACCAACACTACACAAACATCCACACCAACACTACACAAACATACACATCAACACTACACAAACATCCACACCAACACTACACAAACATACACACCAACACTACACAAACATCCACACCAACACTACACAAACATACACACCAACACTACACAAACATCCACACCAACACTACACAAACATCCACACCAACACTACACAAACATCCACACCAACACTACACAAACATCCACACCAACACTACACAAACATCCACACCAACACTACACAAACATCCACACCAACACTACACAAACATCCACACCAACACTACACAAACATACACACCAACACTACACAAACATACACACCAACACTACACAAACATACACACCAACACTACACAAACATCCACACCAACACTACACAAACATCCACACCAACACTACACAAACATACACACCAACACTACACAAACATACACATCAACACTACACAAACATACACACCAACACTACACAAACATACACACCAACACTACACAAACATCCACACCAACACTACACAAACATACACACCAACACTACACAAACATCCACACCAACACTACACAAACATACACACCAACACTACACAAACATACACACCAACACTACACAAACATCCACACCAACACTACACAAACATACACACCAACACTACACAAACATACACACCAACACTACACAAACATCCACACCAACACTACACAAACATACACATCAACACTACACAAACATACACACCAACACTACACAAACATCCACACCAACACTACACAAACATACACATCAACACTACACAAACATACACACCAACACTACACAAACATCCACACCAACACTACACAAACATACACACCAACACTACACAAACATCCACACCAACACTACACAAACAAGTATCATACACAGTCCCACTACATTACGCTACGTTGCACTAGGCTAGCTACACTATGCTACGTTGCACTAGGCTAGCTACACTATGCTACGTTGCACTAGGCTAGCTACACTATGCTACGTTGCACTAGGCTAGCTACACTATGCTACGTTGCACTAGGCTAGCTACACTATGCTACGTTGCACTAGGCTAGCTACACTATGCTACGTTGCACTAGGCTAGCTACACTATGCTACGTTGCACTAGGCTAGCTACACTATGCTACGTTGCACTACTCTAGCTACACTACTCTAGCTACACTACGCTAGCTACACTACGCTAGCTACACTACTCTAGCTACACTACGCTAGCTACACTACTCTAGCTACACTACGCTAGCTACACTACCCTAACTAAACTACGCTAGTTACACTACACCTGTCAAACAACACAACTTCCCCAAACAAACAAAACTGAGGTGCTCCTAAAACACGAGAACAGTCTGGGACTAAAATGTAATCATAATTAAACTAGGATCTTCCAAGAGAAAAAACTGCCAGAGAGAGAGAGAGAGAGAGACAGACAGACAGACACAGACAGACAGAGACAGAGATTGAAAGTGAGTGAGAAAGTGAGACTGAAAGTGTGTGTGAGATTGAGAGAGAGCAGCTGGACTATCACAATGATCTAGACACACACGAGTGAGAGCACTCAAGCACGCCAACTCGAATTATCATCAAATTCACACGGAAGCGACAAACCCGAAGGAGGAGGATTATGCAGCACCAGGTATGGGGAGCAACGGATGACACTCAGCCTTTATGTAAAAGCAAGGGTAACTCTAATTCCTTGGCTGAAGAGCCCCTTCAGCAGCATCAACCCTCCCCCTACTCCACCTTCAAGCCAACACTATCACATGCTGGAGTGTTGAGTTCCCCTGACGTCTGCGGCCTCCTATATTAGATTTGGCAAAAAAAAACGTGATTGTTTTCTCAAAGTTCCCTGCAAAACATTAATTGAAGCTTTGAGTTACTAAATTGTTTTGATTTTTAAGGTTACAATCATTACGATTTCTACTGTAGCTTTCTGTTAGGTTTTAGATAAATTATTACAAAGGACCCCAATGGAAAATCAGTCACTTTTTTTTGGCTTATCCTGGGAACTTTACACATTTGTTACTATGCAACAAGATCACAGTAAACAGGTGACATCACACTATGTTAAACAACCACTGTGAAAAAATAGTGAAATTGCAAGTGCTTTCTTGATTTCTCACATTATCACGAAAGCGATTGGAATTTCACTATTTTTGCATATGTTACTAAGTATGATAATTGTATACCTTATGTATGAGGCTATTGAGGAAACGTAAGGCACACGGAATAGGAGGAAAAAAAATTTCCTGGATAGAGGCATGGTTGATAAATAGGCAGCAGAGAGTTTGCATAAATGGGGAGAAATCAGAATGGGGGCACGTCACAAGCGGTGTTCCACAGGGGTCAGTGTTGGGCTCCTTGTTGTTCACAATTTACATAAACGACATAGATGAGGGAATAAATAGCGACATAAGCAAATTTGCTGATGACACCAAAATAAGCCGTCAAATTCATTCTAATGAGGACATTAGAGCACTCCAGGAAGATTTGGATAGACTGATGCAGTGGTCGGAGAAGTGGCAGATGCAGTTCAGTATAGACAAATACAAAGTTCTAAATGTTGGGCAGGAAAATAACCATGCCACATATAAACTAAATAATGTAGATCTTAATATTACTGTTTGTGAAAAGGATTTAGGAGTTCTGGTTAGCAGTAATCTGAAACCAAGACAACAGTGCATAAGTGTTCGCAATAAAGCTAACAGAATCCTTGGCTTCATATCAAGAAGTATAAATAATAGAAGTCCCAGGTTGTTCTTCAACTCTATATATCTTTGGTTAGGCCTCATTTAGATAATGCTGAACAGTTCTGGTCACCGTATTACAGAATGGATGAAAAATGCACTGAAAAACGTACAAAGGAGGATGACAAAGTTGATCCCATGTATCAGAAATCTTCCCTATGAGGATAGACTGAGGGCCCTGAATCTGCACTCTCTAGAAAGGCGTAGAATTAGGGGGGATATGATTGAGGTGAAAACATGAATAAATAAGGGGGATGTAAATAGCGCACTAAAAATATCAAGCCTAGACAGGACTCGCAGCAATGGCTTTAAGTTGGAAAAATTCAGATTCAGGAAGGATATAGGAAAGCACTGGTTTGGTAACAGTTGTGGATGAGTGGAAGAAACTCCCGAGTACCGTCATAGAAGCTAAGACGTTGTGTAGTTTTAAAAATAGGTTAGATAAATACATGAGTGGGTGAGTTGGACCTGACTAGCTTGTGCTACTAGACTCACGAAATCGTAATGACACGATTGCAAACAAACCATACCACGGGTGGGGTTCGAACCCGCGGTCAGAGAGGCTCAAAACTCCAGACTGTCGCGTAAGCCACTGGGCCAGCTAGCTTCAATAAGATTCATCCAACTAGGTATATTTCTACACCATAGGAAGGTTAGCATAGGCACCACTGTGTCTACAAATGCAAGTTTTTACAGACGAATCTCCAGCTAGCATGCCCGACACGAACTCTAGCTCAAGTCCCCTTCAAAGCCGTCAACATGACTCACGAAATCGTAATGACACGATTGCAAACAAACCATACCACGGAATGAATCTTATTGGATGAATCTTATTAAAGCTAGCTGGCCCAGTGGCTTACGCGACGGTCTGGAGTTTTGAGACTCTCTGACCGCGGGTTCGAACCCCACCCGTGGTATGGTTTGTTTGCAATCGTGTCATTACGATTTCGTGAGTCATGTTGACGGCTTTGAAGGGGACTTGAGCTAGAGTTCGTCACGGCCATGCTAGCGGGAGATTCGTCTGTAAAAACTTGCATTTGTGGACACAGTGGTGCCTATGCTAACCTTCCTATGGTGTAGAAATATACCTAGTTGGATGAATCTTATTGAAGCTAGCTGGCCCAGTGGCTTACGCGACGGTCTGGAGTTTTGAGACTCTGACCGCGGGTTCGAACCCCACCCGTGGTATGGTTTTTTTTTTTTTTTGTGCTACTAGGTCAGATGCCGTGCTCCTTCCTTAAGTGAATGTGACCTGACCTGACTAGGTTACGGCGTGTGGGAGAATTGGACCTGCCTCGCATGAGCCAGTAGGCCTGCTGCAGTGTTCCTTCTTTCTTATGTTCTTAAATAATTATGGAAACAAATCATATTGCCTGATTGGTTAATGAGGTTCAAAACATGAGCCAGGGCATACACCGCAATATTTATATCTTAGTGTGTAAACATGCAATCATTCAGAGACACGTCCATGCAAACTTTACGGTATATCACAAAACATTTCATTGTTAATAATATCTGAAATCTTCAGACTGTGTCCATATTTGCGTCTTCTATATGAGTGAATTTTTTTTTTGAAGAGTGTATGTAACTCAGTATTGACTGTTTTAGTGGTATTATTTTATAAAGATTGCAACTTCTTATTTTATTGTCTTCATTAGATATATGAAGAAATTATAATATATAAACTGACTGCAATGTTTTTCTCGTGATGTAACTATGCCTGGTGGTGTCTAATAAAGATCCATTATGACCTCTGTAATCCTGTTTTTTTGAGCTACCGTTCACAGGATGAGCTGCGGGAGCTGACTCAACTAATCGCTCTGGCGGCCCAACTAACTCGACCACAGTTGGGGTCATTAAGGCTGCATGTAACCTGCTCACCACCAGATAAGAATACGTTAATCGCGAAAACTCTCAGCATATATCCGCTCAGAGACATACCCCTCTCAGTGCATGTATCCAGGGAAACCTAAAGTGCTTAGTTTCATTGGGTTATAGTACTAGGTTAAGTCATTATTTATTATCTCCGCTATACACTTACATTAATCTCATGCTTAATATAATTTTACATTATCGTATTAAAAAAATAAATAAACCTTATCTACTAACATGATTAAGCCTATTGTCATAGGATTCAGTCGAAGCTGTTAAATATTTTGCTGTATATCTTCACAATAATTTATTGAAAACCTCTCCCTCCCTTGTTGCCCACTGCATACATAAATCAACACAGGGATAGGCTCTTTGAGAGGCGGGAAACAGGTACTCGGGAGCACCACTGGAAGCTCTAAGACACAGATGAGTCACAGGAGTGTCAGGAAGTATTTCTTCAGTCTCAGATTATTATTATAATCATGGGGAGCGCTAAACCCGTAGGATTATACAGCGCATGTGGGGGATATGGAAGGTATTCAGGCTTAATTCAGGGAAATAGAGCACAGATCCAATTCCCTAGATCAAGAGCCCCTCACCAGCGTCAAGGAACCCCCCTTGAGGGGTTCAGTCTCAGTGTGGTCGGAAAGTGGAATGACCCCGATGAAAAGTGGTGGAGGTCGACTCCATGCAGTTTTAAGAAGAGATACGATTAGGGCCTACGAGACTAGGAGAGTGAATCTGACAAGCAGCAAGTTAAGAGACGGGGCCAGGAACTAAGACTCGATCATGCAACCACATACTGGTTAGTACAGTGAATGAATTTGATCATGGCTGTTACTGTACCTGGGTGTTAGTCAACTGGTGTGGGTGGCATCCTGGGGGACAAAATTAACCTAAGTTGCCCAAAATGCTCTGTATAACAAGGGGCTTTCTATATAATATGTCAGTGATGTCAGCTATGGTCTGTATAAGTTGCATCACGTACTTGTATAAATAAAGATTTTATTATTATTATAATTATTATAGTTTCTGTTTGCACAACATGTGTCAGGGGATATTTCAACAGCTCAAATAACAAGTAAATTCCTTGAACAAATCCTCCAGAGAGAGAGGAACGTCAGCCAGTCGGGATAAATTGAATTTAACTTAATTATCTTATAAAGTTCGCGTTCCCATAATCGAAAAAATCCTCCCATAAATAAGTCAAAATTTCAAATGAATCACTGACAATATTTTCAAATGACGATAATTTAAACTAGCATGAAATCAAATGCATTTACCCTTAGTTATTAAATTACATTAATATATGCAAAGCTTATTGCGATCATTAATCATACGTAAAAATGAAATTATCATACAATATTGCTAGGCAAATCATACTAATACTAATCAGTTAAACTATCTATCATCTGCTGAATGAAGTAGTTTATTATATGCATGGGGAGCCCTAAATCAGTAGGGGTCACACTGCGCCAGGGTGACTAGGAGACATTCAGGGGAAGGCAGGGTTGGCGCTGGAAGAAGGCAGGGTTGGCGCTGGAAGGCAGGGTTGGTGCTAAGGAAGGGAAAAGGAGGTTTGCACCTAAGGGAAAAGGCAGGTTTGCACCTAAGGGAAAGGCAGGTTTGCACCTAAGGGGAAAGGCAGGTTTGCACCTATGGGGAAAGGCAGGTTTGCATCTAAGGGGAAAGGCAGGGTTGCACCTAAGGGGAAAGGCAGGGTTGCACCTAAGGGGAAAGGCAGGGTTGCACCTATGGAAGGGAAAGGCAGGGTTGCACCTATGGAAGGGAAAGGCAGGGTTGCACCTATGGAAGGGAAAGGCAGGGTTGCACCTAAAGAAGAGGAAGGCAGGGTTGCATCTAAAGAAGGGAAAGGCAGGGTTGGAGCTAAGGAAGGGAAAGGCAGGGTTGGTACTAAGGGAAAGGCAGGGTTGGTGCTAAGGGAAAGGCAGGGTTGGTGCTAGAAGGGAAAGGCAGGGTTGGTGCTAAGGAAGGAAAGGCAGGGTTGGTGCTAAGGAAGGGGAAAAGGGAGGGTTGGTGCTAAGGAAGGGAAAGGCAGGGTTGGTGCTAAGGAAGGGAAAGGCAGGGTTGGTGCTAAGGAAGGGAAAGGCAGGGTTGGTGCTAAGGAAGGGAAAGGCAGGGTTGGTGCTAAGGAAGGGAAAGGCAGGGTTGGTGCTAAGGAAGGGAAGGCAGGGTTGTCTAAGAAGGAAGCAGGGTTGGTGCTAAAAGAGTGCTAAAGGAAATTGTGCTGGAAAAGGCAGGGTTGGTGCTAAGGAAGGGAAAGGCAGGGTTGGTGCTAAGGAAGGGAAAGGCAGGGTTGGTGCTAAGGAAGGGAAAGGCAGGGTTGGTGCTAAGGAAGGGAAAGGCAGGGTTGGTGCTAAGGAAGGGAAAGGCAGGGTTGCACCTAAGGAGCGTCCAATTCCCTGGAACAAGAACCACTCAAGAACCTTCCTGGAGGGTTGAATGGAGCAGAGATTGACATCCTCACATCTACATAATTCAAGAGAGAGTTGGCCAAGCAATACAGCTACAATATTGACCAGGTGTTAAACAAACAGTACTATGCTGAGCCATGTGCACCATGCAGTGCCAAGTGCGTGTGAATTATAGCGTAAGGAATAAAATAAACTTACCTGAATACACAAGTAGTCTTGTTTGCCCGGACGAAATAAAAGAAATTCTCCCCATAAACTTTAGAAAAAAACACAAAATAACGTGCAATCACTGTTAATTTGTCCGTTTTAGGATTTCTAACCAGGAGGGTTAGTCACCCACAATGTAATTCCCACAAAATGTTAGTTATTTGAAGTGAGGATGAGTTTTTTGAGTGCCATGGGAGCGAGTCAGAGGGAGACACACGGGGTGTTAGTCACACTGGTGCGAGGACACACACACACACTGACCGTCCACGCTCGTGTCTGTACCACTACTGGCAGCAGAGTGTGTGGTGGCTGCTGTAGCAGCAGCAGCGGCGGCGGCAGGTCGTTCCTATGACGGCAGCAGCAGGAGAAGGAGCGTGGTTGTGGCTTGGTCGGCCGACCCTCCCTCACTCACTGCTGCTCCTCCTCCAGTCTGTCGCCAGACACCACAACACCAGCCGGGTTGCCTTAGGTGAGGCTGCCTGTCTGTCTGCCTGTCTGCTTGCCTGTCTGTCTGCGTACCGGGCAACCTTTCCCCTTGCAACGCCTACTGACCTCCACTGATGCCTACTGCCTTCTACTAATGCCTACTGACTTCCACTGATGCCTACTGACCTCCACTGATGCCTACTGACCTCCACTGATGCCTACTGACCTCCACTGATGCCTACTGACCTCCACTGATGCCTACTGACCTCCACTGATGCCTACTGACCTCCACTGATGCCTACTGACCTCCACTGATGCCTACTGACCTCCACTGATGCCTACTGACCTCCACTGATGCCTACTGACCTCCACTGATGCCTACTGACCTCCACTGATGCCTACTGACCTCCACTGATGCCTACTGACCTCCACTGATGCCTACTGCCTTCTACTAATGCCTACTGACTTTCACTGATGCCTACTGACCTCCACTGATGCCTACTGACCTCCACTGATGCCTACTGACCTCCACTGATGCCTACTGACTTGCCTCACCTCCACTGATGCCTACTGCCTCTACATCCTGACTTTCACTGATGCCTACTGACCTCCACTGATGCCTACTGACCTCCACTGATGCCTACTGACCTCCACTGATGCCTACTGACCTCCACTGTTGCCTAAGCTTTTCTACTAATACCTACTGACTTCTACTGATGCCTACTGACTCCTCCCGACCTGCTGCAACGTCTGCTGACTTCCCCTGACGCCTACTTCCTGCAAAGTCTGCTGACTTCCCTAGACGCCTACTGACTTCCTCTGCCGCCTGTTGACCTTCACTGACTTCCTGCGACGCCTACTAACCTCATCTGACTTCCTGTACAGCCTACTGACTTTCCCTGACGCCTACTGGCATTCTCCAACGCCTCCTGACATCCCCCGACGCCTACTGATATCTACTGACGCCAACTGCCTTCTACTAATATGTACTGACTTCCTCTGACGCCTACTGACATCCACTGACGCCTACTGACATCTACTGACGCCAACTGCCTTCTACTAATACCTACTGACTTCCTCTGACGCCTACTGACATCCACTGACGCCTTCAGACGTCCTGCAGCGCCTCCTGACACCTCACACATAGAGGTGCAACAAACACAGGAGAGACGACGAGGTGATGAAAGAACTGGTGAATATGGTATTAAGTAACAACAAGCCACGGCGAGACACACTGCCACCGATAAAAAAAAAGAACAATAATTGAAATTACCTTCACTCTTCTCTTCTCCCCTTTCATGGGAAGGATGACTTGACGCCCGTGAAGGGCTCTTGATCCAGTGAATGGGGGCTGGGTGTTTTTTTACCCCCTTCTGATCAAAGCTGATTACACCTCCACCCTTTTCTCCAGACTCTATTCAGTTTACTAATGATGATAATGTAAAGTTACGAGGCTGCTCTAAGTAGTAGTCATTTGAGTATTCACCTATAATACTTTAGTAGTATTCTCCTAAGAGTATTCACCTAGAACGCTCACTTAAGAGTACATACTCCACCAGTGTACTTACTTAGAATACTCTAGCAGTATTCACCTAGAATACTCAAGCAAGGTATTAATCATCACTTACCTTAACCATTCAGTACAAAGAGTGGGTGAAGCCTCAGTCACATTAGCTATCCTAGCCTAACACTTCTTTTTTTCAAACTTGGTGCCACTAACACTTCAACACCAACCTTCGTGAAGCATTCCCTGACACAATATACCTACTGATGCACTGAACTTCCTTCCAACTTCATTGTTATTATTATTGAAGTGTGCAGCACCAAGACTTCAACACCCTCCCACCACCATAAGGGGAGTTACCAGTAGGCCCCTGGTTGTCTTCAAGGGGGAGCTGGACAGATACCTAAAGTCAGTGCCGGATCAGCCGGGCTGTGGTTCGTACGTTGGACTACGTGCGGCCAGCAGTAACAGCCTCGTTGATCAGGCTCTGATCCAGCAGGAGGCCTGGTCGTGCACCGGGCCGCGGGGGCGTTGACCCTCGGAATACCCTCCAGGTAGGTAGGTAGACCAGTATAGAGTCCAGAGTTGAATAAAAACATGTTAAGAAGCTGGCGAAAGTGCAGAAGTCTACAAGAGGACTAGTTGACGAGTTAAGGGGGATGAACTACGAGGAGAGGTGAAGGTAACTAACGACAATGGAGGAGAGTAGAACCAGGGAAGTCATGGTAGCAACATGAAATACTGGAGAGCAATTTATGGGGTGGGCAGGGACAGTCTATTTCGGAGATGACACACAGGAAGTTGAAGACACAGAGGAGCTACTGTGATGTCGGGAAGTATTTGTTTAGCTTCGACGAACTGGAGGCAGGATCCATACGTAGTTTTAATGCGAAATTATTTACACTGACACTACTCTCATGAACACGTTAGGCTCCTAGTCTCACATTAAGAACAGGTACGACAGGCCCCGATGAGGCTAGGAAGGGAGTGACCGTGGCAAGTGGTAAGCTTAGGGGCCGGGGCCAGAAGCTAGGACGTTACTCCTGCAACCACGTATAATAATAATAATGATAATAATAATATAATATCTTTCTTTCTACAAGTACATGTATAAGGTATACAGGCCTAGCTGACATCAATGACATACTACTATATAGAAAGCCCCTTGTTATGCTGAGCATTTCGGTCAAATTAGGTCAGTTTTGTCCCAGGATGCGACCCACACCAGTCGACTAACACTTTACTGATGGGTGAACAAGGACAGCACATGTAAGGAAACACGCCCAATATTTCCACCCTTACTGGGATCAGCGTGTGCAGCGAGAGCTTTGCCTACCAGGCCACGGGTAGGCAAAAACATACAGATGAGCACACAAAACAAGGTTGTATCATAACAATTATTATCCTACCGCTCACAGGATGAATATGGCGCTGTACAATAAACTAACTGGGTCGCCGGCTGCAATCTCTGATCATAAGGCCCTGCAGTTATATATGTATAGATGGAGTAGCACTTGAATGATGCTTGGCGTGTGGCATGATAGTCGTGCTGGGGTCAATATTCGTGTGGCATAATAGTTGTGCTGGGGGGTTAATATTCGTGTGGCATGATAGTTGTGCTGGGGGTTAATATTCGTGTGGCATGATAGTCGTGCTGGGGGTTAATATTCGTGTGGCATGATAGTCGTACTGGGGGTTAATATTCGTGTGACGTGATAGTTGTGCTGGGGTTAATATTCGTGTGACTTGATAGTCGTGCTGGGGTCAATATTCGTGTGGCATGATAGTCGTGCTGGGGGTTAATATTCGTGTGACATGATAGTCGTACTGGGGGTTAATATTCGTGTGGCATGATACTTGTGCTGGGGGTTAATATTCGTGTGGCATGATAGTCGTACTGGGGGTTAATATTCGTGTGACATGATAGTCGTGCTGGGGTCAATATTCGTGTGGCATGATAGTCGTGCTGGGGGCTAATATTCGTGTGGCATGATAGTTGTGCTGGGGGTTAATACTCGTGTGGCATGATAGTCGTGCTGGGGGTTAATATTCGTGTGGCATGATAGTCATGCTGGGGGTTAATATTCGTGTGACATGATAGTCGTGCTGGGGGGTTAATATTCGTGTGGCATGATAGTCGTGCTGGGGGGTTAATATTCGTGTGGCATGATAGTCGTGCTGGGGGTTAATATTCGTGTGACTTGATAGTCGTGCTGGGGTCAATATTCGTGTGGCATGATAGTCGTGCTGGGGGTTAATATTCGTGTGACATGATAGTCGTACTGGGGGTCAATATTCGTGTGGCATGATAGTCGTGCTGGGGGTTAATATTCGTGTGACATGATAGTTGTGCTGGGGGTTAATATTCGTGTGACATGATAGTCATGCTGGGGGGTTAATATTCGTGTGACATGATAGTCGTGCTGGGGTCAATATTCGTGTGGCATGATAGTCGTGCTGGGGGTCAATATTCGTGTGGCATAATAGTCGTGCTGGGGGGTCAATATTCGTGTGGCATGATAGTCGTGCTGAGTGGTTAATATTCGTGTGGCATGATAGTCGTGCTGGGGGGTCAATATTTGTGTGGCATGATAGTCGTGCTGGGGAAGTCAATATTCGTGTGACATGATAGTCGTGCTGGGGGGTCAATATTCGTGTGGCATGATAGTCGTGCTGGGGAAGTCAATATTCGTGTGGCATGATAGTCGTGCTGGGGGGTCAATATTCGTGTGGATGATAGTCGTGCGGGGAAGTCAATATTCGTGTGGCATGATAGTCGTGCTGGCTAAGTCAATATTCGTGTGGCATGATAGTCGTGCTGGGGGGTCAATATTCGTGTGGCATGATAGTCGTGCTGGCTAAGTCAATATTCGTGTGGCATAATAGTCGTGCTGGGGGGTTAATATTCGTGTGACATGATAGTCGTGCTGGGGGGTCAATATTCGTGTGGCATGATAGTCGTGCTGGGGGGTAATATTCGTGTGGCATGATAGTCGTGCTGGGGGGTCAATATTCGTGTGACATGATAGTCGTGCTGGGGGGTCAATATTCGTGTGGCATGATAGTCGTGCTGGGGGTTAATATTCGTGTGACATGATAGTCGTGCTGGGGGTAATATTCGTGTGGCATGATAGTCGTGCTGGGGGTCAATATTCGTGTGACATGATAGTCGTCGTTAATATTCGTGGGCATGATAGGTCTGAATAATATCGTGTGACATATAGTCGTGCTGAAGGGGATAATATTATCGTGTGACATGATAGTCGTGCTGGGGTCAATATTCGTGTGACATGATAGTCGTGCTGGGGGTTAATATTCGTGTGGCATGAATAGTCGTGCTGGGGGTCAATATTCGTGTGACATGATAGTCGTGCTGGGGGGTCAATATTCGTGTGACATATTAGTCGTGCTGGGGGGTCAATATTCGTGTGGCATAATAGTCGTGCTGGGGGGTCAATATTCGTGTGGCATAATAGTCGTGCTGGGGGGTCAATATTCGTGTGGCATGATAGCCATGCTAGAGGTGGGGAGGTTATTAAGTGTGTGGTATGATATCAAGAATAACTGCCGTATTAAACATAGGAACGAACGGATAGACGCAAGGGAAAGCAGACAGACAGACGGGGAAGCAGACAGACAGACAAGGGAAGCAGACCGACAGACGGGGAAGCAGACAGACGGGGAAGCAGACAGACAGACGGGAGAAGCAGACAGACAGAGGGGGAAGCAGACAGACAGACGGGGGAAGCAGACAGACAGACGGGGGAAGCAGACCGACAGACGGGGAAGCAGACAGACAGACGGGGAAGCAGACAGACAGACGGGAGAAGCAGACAGACAGACGGGATAAGCAGACAGACAGAGGGGGAAGCAGACAGACAGACGGGAAGCAGACAGACAGACAAGGGGAAGCAGACCGACAGACGGGGAAGCAGACAGACAGACGGGGGAAGCAGACAGACAGACGGAAGAAGCAGACAGACAGACGGGATATGCAGACAGACAGAGGGGGAAGCAGACAGACAGACGGGGAAGCAGACAGACAGACGGGGAGCAGACAGACGGGGGAAGCAGACAGACAGGCGGGAAGCAGACAGACATACGGGAAGCAGACAGACATACGGGGAAGCAGACAGACAGACGGGGAAGCAGACAGACAGACGGGGAAGCAGACAGAGAGACGGGGAAGCAGACAGACAGACGGGGAAGCAGACAGACAGACGGGGGAAGCAGACAGACAGACGGGGGGAATCAGACAGACAGACGGGGAAAGCAGACAGACATACGGGGGGAAGCAGACAGACATACGGGGGGAAGCAGACAGACAGACGGGGGGAAGCAGACAGACAGACGGGGGAAAGCAGACAGACAGACGGGGGGAAGAAGACAGACATACGGGGGGAAGCAGACAGACATACGGGGGAAGCAGACAGACATACGGGGGAAGCAGACAGACAGACGGGGGGAAGCAGACAGACAGACTAGGGAAGCAGACAGCCATCAGTGACCACTGTACTCTACACCAAGACACACGCCAAGACATCACCTGCACCCAACAAACACAACTAACAACATCAACAAATAACATGCGCCTGGTCCTCAGCACAGGCTGACCGGCTGACAGTGTCAGCCGGGGATGATCAGGCACTTACATTCACACACGCCACATTTTTACAATGTTATCCTGCCTCTAACTGCTTTCTCAAATATTCAACTCCAACACCACAAAATATATGCTGAAATTATAATTTTGTTTAAGTGGTATAGATTTGTGTATTATTATTATTAGTATTATTATTAATAGTAGTAGTATTAGTTGTAGTATAATTATTATTAGAGAGAGAGAGAGAGAGAGAGAGTAAGAGAGAGTAAGAGAGAGAGAAGGGTCAGTATGGGTGGGTTATTAGATGGTTGTTGGTGTGTGTAAGACCAGTGTGGCCTTGCTGGTCTAGATGATAACGTCGACCCCTGACGCCCTGCCCATACTTCCCAAGATGAATACTGGTGATAAGAGTGAGGGAGACCCCGTGTAGGATATCAACACTACTGCAGGAGGGAGGGAGACCCCGTGTAGGATATCAACACTACTGCAGGAGGGAGGGAGACCCCGTGTAGGATATCAACACTACTGCAGGAGGGAGGGAGACCCCGTGTAGGATATCAACACTACTGCAGGAGGAAGGAGACCCCGTGTAGGATATCAACACTACTGCAGGAGGGAGGGAGACCCGTGTAGGATATCAACACTACTGCAGGAGGGAGGGAGACCCGTGTAGGATATCAACACTACTGCAGGAGGGAGGGAGACCCCGTGTAGGATATCAAAACTACTGCAGGAGGGAGGGAGACCCCGTGTAGGATATCAACACTACTGCAGGAGGGAGGGAGACCCCGTGTAGGATATCAACACTACTGCAGGAGGGAGGGAGACCCCGTGTAGGATATCAACACTACTGCAGGAGGGAGGGAGACCCCGTGTAGGATATCAACACTACTGCAGGAGGGAGGGAGACCCCGTGTAGGATATCAACACTACTGCAGGAGGGAGGGAGACCCGTGTAGGATATCAACACTACTGCAGGAGGGAGGGAGACCCCGTGTAGGATATCAACACTACTGCAGGAGGGAGGGAGACCCCGTGTAGGATATCAACACTACTGCAGGAGGGAGGAGACCCCGTGTAGGATATCAACACTACTGCAGGAGGGAGGGAGACCCCGTGTAGGATATCAACACTACTGCAGGAGGGAGGGAGACCCCGTGTAGGATATCAACACTACTGCAGGAGGGAGGGAGACCCCGTGTAGGATATCAACACTACTGCAGGAGGGAGGGAGACCCCGTGTAGGATATCAACACTACTGCAGGAGGGGGGGAGACCCCGTGTAGGATATCAACACTACTGCAGGAGGGAGGGAGACCCCGTGTAGGATATCAACACTACTGCAGGAGGGAGGGAGACCCCGTGTAGGATATCAACACTACTGCAGGAGGGAGGGAGACTCTGTGTGGGATATCAACACTACTGCAGGAGGGAGGGAGACCCCGTGTAGGATATCAACACTACTGCAGGAGGGAGGGAGACCCTGTGTGGGATATCATCACTACTGCAGGAGGGAGGGAGACCCTGTGTGGGATATCAACACTACTGCAGGAGGGAGGGAGACCCCGTGTAGGATATCAGCATCCCACACACACTCAGCATCCCACACACACTCAGCATCCCACACACACTCAGCATCCCACACACACTCAGCATCCCACACACACTCAGCATCCCACACACACTCACCATCCCACACACACTCAGCATCCCACACACACTCACCATCCCACACACACTCACCATCCCACACACACTCAGCATCCCACACACACTCAGCATCCCACACACACTCACCATCATACACACACTCACCATCCCACACACACTCACCATCCCACACACACTCACCATCCCACACACACTCACCATCCCACACACACTCAGCATCCCACACACACTCAGCATCCCACACACACTCAGCATCCCACACACACTCACCTCCTCCTCTGCTTGTTTCCGGTTATTTATTCAAGCAGAAACATCGTTTGTGGTATTTTAAGTGGTCGCTTACCTCACAGCCTCCAGGCTAGCAACAAACTCATGCAATATACCGGGTAATTCCTGCAATATATGTCTAGTATACATTTTGCAAGCTGGTTTACACGGCCGTCCCGACTTTCTCACGATCAAGGCTAGGTCCTCGGGTTTAGCGCTTCCCCATTTATATATCTTTCTAGTTCGTTTAAACACCTTTCTAATTATTCTCAAGTCTTTTTTTTGTTCGTGAGGTTGAAAACCTATCTACTACACTATGATCATGGAAGGTTGTATATCACACGTTCACTGTCTAAGATAGTTTAATATTAAAACTGAGATTTAAGGATTTAAGTGAATTTTAAGTGTATAGCCTAGCAAACACCGTGGGGAACCCAGCCTAGCAAACACCGTGGGGAACCCAGCCTAGCAAACACCGTGGGGAACCCAGCCTAGCAAACACCGTGGGGAACCCAGCCTAGCAAACACCGTGGGGAACCCAGCCTAGCAAACACCGTGGGAACCCAGCCTAGCAAACACCGTGGGAACCCAGCCTAGCAAACACCGTGGGGAACCCAGCCTAGCAAAGACCGTGGGAACCCAGCCTAGCAAACATCGTTGGGAACCCAGCCTAGCAAACACCGTGGGAACCCAGCCTAGCAAACACCGTGGGAACCCTAGCCTAGCAAACACCGTGGGGAACCCAGCCTAGCAAACACCGTGGGGGAACCCAGCCTAGCAAACACCGTGGGGAACCCAGCCTAGCAAACACCGTGGGGAACCCAGCCTAGCAAACACCGTGGGGAACCCAGCCTAGCAAACACCGTGGGGAACCCAGCCTAGCAAAGACCGTGGGGAACCCAGCCTAGCAAACACCGTGGGGAACCCAGCCTAGCAAACACCGTGGGGAACCCAGCCTAGCAAACACCGTGGGAACCCAGCCTAGCAAACACCGTGGGAACCCAGCCTAGCAAACACCGTGGGGAACCCAGCCTAGCAAAGACCGTGGAGAACCCAGCCTAGCAAACATCGTGGGGAACCCAGCCTAGCAAACACCGTGGGGAACCCAGCCTAGCAAACACCGTGGGGAACCCAGCCTAGCAAACACCGTGGGGAACCCAGCCTAGCAAACACCGTGGGGAACCCAGCCTAGCAAACACCGTGGGGAACCCAGCCTAGCAAAGACCGTGGGGGAACCCAGCCTAGCAAAGACCGTGGGGAACCCAGCCTAGCAAAGACCGTGGGGAACCCAGCCTAGCAAACACCGTGGGGAACCCAGCCTAGCAAACATCGTGGGGAACCCAGCCTAGCAAACATCGTGGGGAACCCAGCCTAGCAAACACCGTGGGGAACCCAGCCTAGCAAACACCGTGGGGAACCCAGCCTAGCAAACACCTTGGGGAACCCAGCCTAGCAAACATCGTGGGGGACCCAGCCTAGCAAACACCGTGGGGAACCCAGCCTAGCAAACATCGTGGGGGACCCAGCCTAGCAAACATCGTGGGGAACCCAGCCTAGCAAAGACCGTGGGGAACCCAGCCTAGCAAACATCGTGGGGAACCCAGCCTAGCAAACATCGTGGGGAACCCAGCCTGGCAAACACCGTGGGAACCCAGCTAGCAAACATCGTGGGAACCCAGCCTAGCAAACACCGTGGGAACCCAGCCTAGCAAACACCGTGGGAACCCAGCCTAGCAAACATCGTGGGGAACACAGCCTAGCAAACATCGTGGGAACCTAGCCTAGCAAACACCGTGGGAACCCAGCCTAGCAAACACCGTGGGAACCCAGCCTAGCAAACATCGTGGGAACCCAGCCTAGCAAACATCGTGGGGAACCCAGCCTAGCAAACACCGTGGGGAACCCAGCCTAGCAAACACCGTGCGAACCCAGCCTAGCAAACACCGTGGGGAACACAGCCTAGCAAACACCGTGGGGAACCCAGCCTAGCAAACACCGTGGGGAACCCAGCCTAGCAAACACCGTGGGGAACCCAGCCTAGCAAAGACCGTGGGGAACCCAGAATAGCAAACACCGTGGGGAACCCAGCCTAGCAAACACCGTGGGGAACCCAGCCTAGCAAACACCGTGGGGAACCCAGCCTAGCAAAGACCGTGGGAACCCAGCCTAGCAAACACCGTGGGAACCCAGCCTAGCAAACACCGTGGGGAACCCAGCCTAGCAAACACCGTGGAAAACCCAGCCTAGCAAACACCGTGGGAACCCAGCCTAGCAAACATCGTGGGGAACCCAGCCTAGCAAACATCGTGGGGAACCCAGCCTAGCAAACACCGTGGGGAACCCAGCCTAGCAAACACCGTGGGAACCCCTAGCCCTCCCAGCAAACATCGTGGGAAGCGCAAACCTAGCAAAATCGTGGACCCCGCCTAGCAAACATCGTGGGAACCCAGCCTAGCAAAGACCGGGGGGAACCCAGCCTAGCAATCACCGTGGGGGAACACAGCCTAGCAAACACCGTGGGGGAACCCAGCCTAGCAAACATCGTGGGGAACACTGCCTAGCAAACACCGTGGGGAACCCAGCCTAGCAAACACCGTGGGGAACCCAGCCTAGCAAACATCGTGGGGAACCCAGCCTAGCAAACATCGTAGGGAACCCAGCCTAGCAAACACCGTGGGGAACCCTGCCTAGCAAACACCGTGGGGAACCCAGCCTAGCAAACATCGTGGGGAACCCAGCCTAGCAAAGACCGTGGGGAACCCAGCCTAGCAAACACCGTGGGGAACCCAGCCTAGCAAACATCGTGGGGAACCCAGCCTAGCAAACATCGTGGGAACCCAGCCTAGCAAACATCGTGGGGAACCCAGCCTAGCAAACACCGTGGGGAACCCAGCCTAGCAAACACCGTGGGGAACCCAGCCTAGCAAACACCGTGGGGAACCCAGCCTAGCAAACACCGTGGGGAACCCAGCCTAGCAAACACCCGCTAACTAATTCTTAACTGTCTTCAAAGTTTCCTCTTCCCTAAGTTTTATTAAAATACGTCCCATATTATAATATTTATTAAAAATCTCTTTTGCTATAGCCTAGAGGAAATAAAAATTACCGCTAGTCTACTTTGGAATTAAATTCTCATATGTGAAGTGAAAGTATTTTCTCACCTATAGGCTGTTTATATATAAATTTTCATTCGCCTATAGACTGAATATAAATTTATCTATTATAAGCTACAGGATATGCAAAATTTACTCTTCTGGTGACCTTGACGGCTGGTTTTTCAGGCCTGGTGAAGACTGCCAGGGTTACTGGTAGTGACTGTTATTACGAGGGGCAAGAAGAGGGGCCAGGAGCTGTGAATCGACCCCTGCAACCACAAGTGAGCACACACACACACACACTCTAGCCTAAGATGGTTACCAGCCTAAAACCTTTTAGCAGGTCTGGCTAAATTTTGCAGGAAAACGCTGTGCTTGTGTGTGTGTACCCACTCATTTGTGGTTACAGTGGTCGATTCACAGCTTCTGGTCCCGCCTCTTGCCTCCTGAGCCTGTCATACCCATTCTTGAACTTATATATGGATTCTGCCTTCGCTTTGTCTTCATTCAGGTCATTCCACTTCCTGGCCACCCTGACGCTGAAGAAATACTTCCTAACGTCCCTATAGCTCACCTGTGTCTTTAATTTCGGACTATACCCCTGAGTACCTTTTTCCTGCCTCTCGAACAGTTTACCACTGTCCACCCTCTGAAGCTTTCTGAGTATTCTGTACGTCGTTATCATGTCTCCCCAAGTTCTTGCATCCTCTATCAGGTTCAGTTACTATAATTTCTCTTCATGATCGACACCTCACCTCTTGTGGTAGTTACAAACTTCTGCATTTCCTGCAGTTTCAAGTTATATTTCACCAGGTTGCATGATGGTGCTGCGTACTCCAAGATGTACACACAAATACAATCACACATAGTGTAAATATCCTAGGATAACCCAACAAAAGTCAAAGTGAGTTATTGCCAGTGGGGTCCTTGAGACCTGACGTACATCCTAAAAGGCATCCATTTTGGTCACCCCTCTTATACAGACTCTGCTGGCTATTTGTCAGCCATGTTTCGACCCATGGAAGACAGGAGGTTACTCTCTGCTACCATGTGCCGACATCTTCATTAACCCTCTGCTTGGGTCCTTATCAAAAGGCCTTAATGGTATTTAATAAGAGGACAGTGTTGTTCAGAAAGGTCTGCTGCCTCACGTACCTTACTTAAGAAGGTCTACTTAGAGTCTACCTGGAGGGTATTCCGGGGATCAACGTCCCCGCAACGTCCCCGCGGCCCGGTCTATGAGCAGGCCTCCCGGTGGATCAGGGCCTGATCAACGAGGCTGTTACTGCTGGCTGCACGTAGTCCACAGCCCGGCTGATCAGGCACTGACTTTAAGCATGTGTCCAGCTCCCTCTTGAAGACAACCAGAGGTCTATAGTGAGACTTTTATACATAAAGAAGAAAAAGTCACAAAACCCTCATGGGAACAATACACAAGTGACCCTCACAGAGGAGAGGGTTATTATTATAATCATGGGGAGCGCTAAACCCGTAGGGATTATACAGCGCCTGTGTGAGTGGGGATGGAAGGTATTCAGACTTAATTCAACGAACTGGACCACAGATCCAGTTCCCTAGATCAAGAGCCCCTCACCAGCATCAAGGAACCTCTCTAGAGGGGCTAGGAGAGAGGAGCTGGCGACGTTTCGGTCCGACTTGTACCATTGACAAAGCCACACTGTGGTCAGTGTACGCTCGAAACGTCGTCGACAGCTCATATTTGTGTGCTGGTTATTCGTGTATTTCTTCATACATGTTACTGAAGACGGTCCATAAGCTATTTCTGACGAGAGTTATTAAGCAAATTATACTCACTATTTTGGCTCTTGGAGTTTGTACTCACTGAACTGTATTTGCGAGTGGTTGAGTCTCAGCTCCCGGCCTCGCCTCTTGAATTACGGTCGTCAGTATTACTGGGATTCTGGGGCTTTATCGTACCTCTTCATAAAACTGTGCGTCAAAGTTTGAGTGTGAGAGACACAATCAACACTCACACCATCTGGCATACTTTTTTTTTCTGTTTGTCTTCATTGGATTCTCCTTTCACACAGTATGCCAGAGGGCTTTGCAGAATTCATTCACCCTTTATTAAATTCAAAATTTAATCTCGCTACCGTGTCTCTCTCACTCTCATTCTCTCTCACTCTCACTCTCTCTCACTCTCATTCTCTCTCACTCTCATTCTCTCACTCTCACTCTCTCTCACTCTCATTCTCTCTCACTCTCATTCTCTCTCACTCTCTCACTCTCATTCTCTCTCACTCTCTCACTCTCATTCTCTCTCACTCTCACTCTCTCACAGCCATGGGTCTAAACTCTTCTCCTCACTGTCTCTGATAACCACCTCCATGTGTGGCTGGACAGTGTGGCTGGACAGTGTGACTGGACAGTGTGGCTGGACGGTGTGGCTGGACAGTGTGGCTGGACAGTGTGGCTGGACAGTGTGACTGGACAGTGTGGCTGGACAGTGTGGCTGGACAGTGTGGCTGGACAGTGTGGCTGGACGGTGTGGCTGGACGGTGTGGCTGGACAGTGTGGCTGGACAGTGTGGCTGGACAGTGTGGCTGGACGGTGTGGCTGGACAGTGTGGCTGGACGTGTGGCTGGACGGTGTGGCTGGACAGTGTGGCTGGACAGTGTGGCTGGACAGTGTGGCTGGACAGTGTGGCTGGACAGTGTGACTGGACAGTGTGACTGGACAGTGTGGCTGGACGGTGTGGCTGGACAGTGTGGCTGGACAGTGTGGCTGGACAGTGTGACTGGACAGTGTGGCTGGACAGTGTGGCTGGACGGTGTGGCTGGACAGTGTGGCTGGACAGTGTGGCTGGACAGTGTGGCTGGACAGTGTGGCTGGACAGGGGGCTGGACGGTGTGGCTGGACAGTGTGACTGGACAGTGTGACTGGACAGTGTGGCTGGACAGTGTGGCTGGACGGTGTGGCTGGACAGTGTGACTGGACAGTGTGACTGGACAGTGTGGCTGGACAGTGTGGCTGGACGGTGTGGCTGGACAGTGTGACTGGACAGTGTGACTGGACAGTGTGGCTGGACAGTGTGGCTGGACAGTGTGGCTGGACAGTGTGGCTGGACAGTGTGGCTGGACAGTGTGGCTGGACAGTGTGGCTGGACAGTGTGGCTGGACAGTGTGACTGGACAGTGTGACTGGACAGTGTGGCTGGCCCATGTGGCTGGACAGTGTGGCTGGACAGTGTGGCTGGACAGTGTGGCTGGACGGTGTGGCTGGACAGTGTGGCTGGACAGTGTGGCTGGACGTGTGGCTGGACAGTGTGGCTGGACAGTGTGGCTGGACAGTGTGGCTGGACAGTGTGGCTGGACAGTGTGGCTGGACGGTGTGGCTGGACGGTGTGGCTGGACAGTGTGGCTGGACAGTGTGGCTGGACAGTGTGGCTGGACAGTGTGGCTGGACAGTGTGGCTGGACAGTGTGGCTGGACAGTGTGGCTGGACAGTGTGGCTGGACGTGTGGCTGGACAGTGTGGCTGGACAGTGGCTGGACAGTGTGGCTGGACAGTGTGGCTGGACAGTGTGACTGGACAGTGTGGCTGGACAGTGTGACTGGACAGTGTGGCTGGACAGTGTGGCTGGACAGTGTGGCTGGACAGTGTGGCTGGACAGTGTGACTGGACAGTGTGGCTGGACAGTGTGGCTGGACAGTGTGGCTGGACAGTGTGGCTGGACAGTGTGGCTGGACAGTGTGGCTGGACAGTGTGACTGGACAGTGTGGCTGGACAGTGTGGCTGGACAGTGTGGCTGGACAGTGTGGCTGGACAGTGTGGCTGGACAGTGTGACTGGACAGTGTGGCTGGACAGTGTGGCTGGACAGTGTGGCTGGACAGTGTGACTGGACAGTGTGGCTGGACAGTGTGGCTGGACAGTGTGGCTGGACAGTGTGACTGGACAGTGTGGCTGGACAGTGTGACTGGACAGTGTGGCCAGACGCTTACCACACCATCTGGTCAAAGAATTAACAGGACATAAATCTCCTGGTAAGAAAGGAGACACTTCACTCAGAGAACAACACAAGCTATAAGGTGCTAGTACTGCTTGTGACAGCACTCCTGTGTAGCCTACTGCACCGCCCAGCCTACTGCACCGCCCAGCCTACTGCACCGCCCAGCCTACTGCACCGCCCAGCCTACTGCACCGCCCAGCCTACTGCACCGCCCAGTCATTCACATACTATTTACCAGTTCGTGGAAAAATATTACTGCTGCTACTATAATTTTTAAAGGGGTGAAGGGGATAGCCAGCGGAAGGCCTTGGTCAGATGAGCAAAAGCTCCAGCTGCGGGTCATCATATGACTGAGACCAGCGTCAGGAAACACGTGTCCTGTTTCCTGACAAACCTTACGTAACCTAACTACTGATACCATGACTGCTACTATGGCTACTACTACTGCTATTATTACAACTGCTAAAACAACAGTCCAGGCGAGGCCTCCTGAGTGCTAGCTTGACCAATCAAGCTATGTGTACCAGCATCATGCCCTCTACATTCCCCTTATAAACAGCCTCTCTTGTTCCATAAATACCCAAAGGCCTACTGTACACTCTAGGCCTAATATCAGAGGCGTACACTATACACTATACTTCAGGCCTACACTCCTCCACTCAAATCTTAACCTTTCAGCTGACATTTCCACGAATGCTAAGGAGAAGTCAGGTCCTGACTTATTCAAACCGTAACACAGACTTCCTATATACGCCTACCGTGTTGTCCTCTCCACAGGAAGACATAGTCTGCTGTACGTCCCATGTCTCGTCCTCTCCACAGGAAGACATAGTCTGCTGTACGTCCCATGACTTGTCCTCTCCACAGGAAGACATAGTCTGCTGTACGTCCCATGACTTGTCCTCTCCACAGGAAGACATAGTCTACTGTACGTCCCATGTCTCGTTCTCTCCACAGGAAGACATAGTCTGCTGTACGTCCCATGTCTCGTTCTCTCCACAGGAAGACATAGTCTGCTGTACGTCCCATGTCTCGTTCTCTCCACAGGAAGACATAGTCTACTGTACGTCCCATGTCTCGTTCTCTCCACAGGAAGACATAGTCTGCTGTACGTCCCATGTCTCGTTCTCTCCACAGGAAGACATAGTCTGCTGTACGTCCCATGTCTCGTTCTCTCCACAGGAAGACATAGTCTGCTGTACGTCCCACGTCTCGTTCTCTCCACAGGAAGACATAGTCTTGTGCATAAACCTCACTGATAATTATGGCTGCTTGCCTCTCTTCATGTCTGCGTCAGTATAAAGGCTGATCGTGTTGTGACACATTTTCACCACATATAATGGACATACCAGGATATACTACTATAACCTTCTCTATACAATAGACAGGATATATTACTATATATTCTCTAAATAATTTATATATAGAGAGAGAGAGATCGCAGTCAGCAGGATTCCAACCCACTACACGAAGACTACCACTAACAGTGTATGTGTGTGTATACACTGTGGGGTGTATATATAGGTGTATACACACACACAGTGGAAGTGGAATAGTCTGGCAAGTGATGTAGTGGAGGCAGGCACCATACATAGTTTTAAGACGAGGTATGATAAAGCTCATGGAGCAGGGAGAGAGAGGACCTAGTAGAGATCAGTGAAGAGGCGGGACCAAGAGCTGAGTCTCGACCCCTGCAACCACAAATAGTGAGTACACATTCTTGAGTAACGTAAAATCTTGCGTCTGACACTGTCTTTGTGAGACAGTGAGATGGTGGCTTAACTATGTCATGTACTCTCATAAAGTAAGGATGGTAGGAAGGAAGGAAGGAAGGAAGGAAGGAAGGAAGGATTGAAGGAAGGAAGGAAAGAGGGAAGGAAGGAAGGAAGGAAGGAAAGAAAGAAGGAAGGATTGAAGGAAGGAAAGAAGGAAGGAAAGAAGGAAGGATTGAAGGAAGGAAGGATTGAAGGAAAGAAGGAAGGAAGGAAGGAAGGAAAGAAGGAAGGAAGGATTGAAGGAAGGAAGGAAGGAAAGAAGGAAGGAAGGAAAGAAGGAAGGAAGGCAAGAAGGAAGGAAGGCAGGAAGGAAGGATTGAAGGAAAGAAGGAAGGAAGGAAGGAAGGAAGGAAAGAAGGAAGGAAGGAAGGAAATAAGGAAGGATTGAAGGAAGGAAGGATTGAAGGAAAGAAGGAAGGAAGGAAGGAAGGAAATAAGGAAGGAAATAAGGAAGGAAGGATTGAAGGAAGGAAGGAAGGAAAGAAGGAAGGAAGGCAAGAAGGAAGGAAGGCAGGAAGGAAGGATTGAAGGAAAGAAGGAAGGAAGGCAGGAAGGAAAGAAGGAAGAAAGGAAGGAAATAAGGAAGGATTGAAGGAAGGAAGGATTAAAGGAAAGAAGGAAGGAAGGAAGGAAGGAAAGAAGGAAGGAAGGATTGAAGGAAGGAAGGAAGGAAGGAAAGAAGGAAGGAAGGAAGGAAGGAAAGAAGGAAGGATTGAAGGAAGGAAGGAAGGAAGGAAAGAAGGAAGGAAGGAAAGAAGGAAGGAAGGAAGGAAGAGAAGGAAGGAAGGAAGGAAAGAAGGAAGGATTGAAGGAAGGAAGGATTGAAGGAAAGAAGGAAGGAAGGAAAGAAGGAAGGAAGGATTGAAGGAAGGAAGGATTGAAGGAAGGAAGGAAGGAAAGAAGGAAGGAAGGAAGGAAAGAAGGAAGGATTAAAGGAAAGAAGGAAGGAAGGAAGGAAGGAAGGAAAGAAGGAAGGAAGGATTGAAGGAAGGAAGGAAGGAAAGAAGGAAGGAAGGAAAGAAGGAAGGAAGGAAAGAAGGAAGGAAGGCAGGAAGGAAGGATTGAAGGAAAGAAGGAAGGAAGGAAGGAAGGAAGGAAGGAAGGAAAGAAGGAAGGAAGGAAGGAAAGAAGGAAGGATTGAAGGAAGGAAGGATTGAAGGAAAGAAGGAAGGAAGGAAGGAAAGAAGGAAGGAAGAGGAAGGAAGGAAGGAAGGAAGGAAGGAAGGAAGGAAGGAAGGAAGGAAGGAAAGAAGGAAGGAAGGAAGGAAAGAAGGAAGGATTGAAGGAAGGATTGAAGGAAGGAAGGATTGAAGGAAGGAAGGAAAGAAGGATGGAAGGAAAGAAGGAAGGAAGGCAGGAAGGAAGGATTGAAGGAAGGAAGGAAGGAAGGAAGGAAAGAAGGAAGGAAGGAAGGAAGGAAAGAAGGAAGGCAGGAAGGAAGGAAGGAAGGATTGAAGGAAGGAAGGTAGGAAAGAATGAAGGAAGGAAAGAAGGAAGGAAGGAATGAAAAGACAGGAAGGTGAAGGAGTTGGAAGGCAAGGAAGGTTAAGGAAATAAATCTGGAAGGAACGGAGGAGAACAAGAAATAAAAGAAGTATTCACAGGAAGATAGAGAAGGAAGGAAGAAGGAAGGAAGAAGGAAGGAACTTGAAGGAAGGAAGGAATAAGGAAGAAGGAAGGAAAGAAGGAAGGAAGGAAGAAGGAAGGAAGGTCCAGGAAGGAAGGACTGAAGGAAAGGGAAGAAGAGGAAGGAAGGAAGGACAGAAGGGGAAGGGAGAAGGGAAGAAGGAAGGATGAAGGAAGGAAGGAGTTGAAGGAGAAGAAGTGGAAGGAAGGAAGGAAAAAGAAGGAAGGAAGGATTGAAGGAAGGAAGGAAGGAAGAAAGGAGGAAGAAGGAAGAGGAAGGATGAAAGAAGGGAGGAAGGAAGGAATGGAAAGAAGGAAGGAAGCGGAAGGGTGAGGGAAGGATGGAAGGGAAGGAAGGATTGAAGGGGAAGGAGGAAGAAGGATGGAAGGAAAGAAGGAAGGAAGAGCAGGAAGGAAGGATTGAAGGAAGGAAGGAAGGAGGAAGGAGAAGGAAGAAGGAGGAAGGAAGGAAGGAAGAAGGAAGCAGGAAGAAGGAAGGACGAGGATTGGAAGGAAGGAAGGAGTGGAAAGAATGGAAGGAAGGAAATGAAGGGAAGGAAGGACCAGTAGGACCATGACCAGGTGGACCCGGGTTGAGTAGACAGAGGACCGGGTCCTGGTCAACAGGTGGACCGGTCTGGATCCATGACAGGTTGAGACAGTTGAATGATCAGGAGACGGAGGATCGGACCATAGAAGAGGAACAGGTCTGACCATGACCAGGTGGACACCCGGGCCTGGAATGACCAGGATGGAAGAGGTCAGGACCATGACAGGTGGAAGGTACTGACCAGACAGGGTGGACAGGTCTGGTCCATGACAGGGGACCAGGGTCCTGAGATAGGACCGGTGAATGACAGGGGACAGGATGGAAGAAGAGGAAGGAGCGCAGAAGGGGATGAGGCGGAAGACAGGAGGAAAGGGGTGGAGAAGGTGGAGGAGCGGAAGAAGGAGGAGGGGTCTGAGATGACAGGTGGAAGGTCGGAGACAGAGGAAGGGGCTGCCAGAAGGGACCCGGGTCTGTCAGACAGGGGAGGTTGTCAGAAGGACGGTGCCATGACAGTGGACGGGTCTAGTATGACAGGGACGGGTCGACATGAATGGACAGGTCTGATCCATGACCAGGACCAGGGCGACATGACAGTGGACGGGTCCTGGCCTGACAGGTGGACCGGGTCCTGGCAGACCAGGTGGGCCAGGGTCTGATCCATGACAGGTGACCGGGGTCCTGGCCATGACCAAGGTGGACGGGTCCTGGTCCATGACAGGTGGACCGGGTCTGGTCCATGACCAGGTGGACCGGGTCCTGGTCCAGACCAGGTGGACCCGGGTCCTGGACCAGACAGGTGGACCCGGGTCCTGGACAGACAGGTGACCGGGTCCTGGACCATGCCAGGTGGACCGTCCTGTCCATGACCAGGTGACCCGGGTCCTGGTCCATACCAGTGGACCGGTCCTGACCATGACCAGGGACCCCAGGTCCTGTCCATGACCAGGTGACCGGGTCTGACCATGACAGTGGACCCAGGGTCCTGGCCATGACCAGTGGACCCGGGTCCTGGTCCATGCCAGGTGGACCCCGGGTCCTGCATGACAGGTGGACCCGGGTCCTGACCATGACCAGGGGACGGTCCTGGACCATGACCAGGTGGACCCCGGGGTCCTGGACCATGACCAGTGAACCCCGGGGTCCTGGACCATGACCAGGTGGACCCCGGGGTCCTGGACCATGACCAGGTGGACCCAGGGTCCTGGTCCATGACCAGTTGACCCGGGGTCCTGGACCATGACCAGGGGGACCCCGGGGTCCTGGTCCATGACCAGGTGGACCCGGGTCCTGGACCATGACCAGGTGGACCCAGGGTCCTGGTCCATGACCAGGTGGACCCGGGTCCTGGTCCATGACCAGGTGGACCCCGGGGTCCTGGTCCATGACCAGGTGGACCCCGGGGTCCTGGACCATGACCAGGTGGACCCCGGGGTCCTGGTCCATGACCAGGTGGACCCCGGGGTCCTGGACCATGACCAGGTGGACCCCGGGGTCCTGGATTATGACCAGGTGGACCCCGGGGTCCTGAACCATAACCAGGTGGACCCCGGGGTTTTGGACCATGACCAGATGGACCCCAGGGTCCTGGACCATGACCAGATGACACCAGGGTCCTGGACCATGACCAGATAACCCCAGGGTCTTGGACCATGACCAGATGATCGCAGGGTCCTGGACCATGACCAGGTGGACCCCAGGGTCCTGGACCATGACCAGGCGGACCCTAGGGTTCTAGACCACAAAGAGGTGCAGGACCCCGGGGTCCTGCACCTCAACCATGTTATCCCAGGTCCACTGGACCATACCCCGCCCTGCTGGGTACCTTATTATACCCACCACCTCCTTATAATAAGGGCAAGAATGACCTTATTATAAACTTAAGGATGAGTCCTTCCACCTCTACCCTGCCATTCCTCCTCTCTTCCTCCTTCTCCTCTTCCTCTTCCTCTTTCTTCCTTTCCATCATATTTTTTCTCCTTTTCTCCACGAGGACACGAAATTCCTCTCAGATAGGCTTGGAACGCCTTTAGCACAGGTTCAGATCCTCTTAATCCGCTCGATGCTCTTCTCTGAACCTTCATCTCGCTTCTCTTACAGTAGTCTGCATATTCATCGGGACAGAGATGAAATAAGATATTTATTTGGAAAATTAATGTTTATTTGAAAAATATATGGTAATGATATGACAGATAATTGATTTAATAAGAGATATGACTACTCTTTACTTTTATAAGCATTGCTACATACACGCTGTGGCATAGAATCAACCAATGTTGAATTTGGTAAGTTCTTCTTCATGGCACCAGGTCGTAATAACAGCAGCAATTAGCTTCTTCACAGTTGAACAGTCCTATTTCACGATCTTGCGTTTGGTTATTGCCCATAGATTCACAATTGGGTTGAGGTCAGGAGAGTTTCCAGGGCAGTTTAGAACTTTTAGTCCACTCTCTTCGAAGATCGTCAACAGGACTCACGATATCATAATGACATAATTGTAAACAATCCATACCACGGGCGGGGATAGAACCCGCGGTCACAGAGTCATAAAACTCCAGACCGACGCGCTAGCCACTGTGCCAGCTGGTCCATTGGCTAGCACGTCGGCCTGGAGTTTTATGACTCTGATCGCGGGTTCTATCCCCGCCCGTGGTATGGTTAGTGTCAGCATTCTTCTGGAAGTGTGGCATGAAGGAAGATCCTACTGGAATATGCCTTCTCCATCAGGAAAGTCTCTATCCACAATGAGAAACAAATGAGTTGCCAGGATTGTCTTGTATTTGTCACTGTCCATCTTTCCCTTAACAATAACAAGCCGTCCAGGGCCTCTAACAGTAAAACTACCCCAAAACATCTTCTTGGCTGGGTGTTGTTGAATGTGTCCATTGCGAAGAGGTTCGTCTTGGCTCCATCTCACTACCACTGAATTTCGCGAAGCCACACTCACTCACGGAACACGCTTTCAGGAATAGCCTTACAGAACAACAGCTGCTGTAGCACTGAAGAGAATCGTAGGGTAACACCACAGTTGGATGGTTGCCAGAAGTCACTAACAAACTCTTCTTAAAACAAAAGAACCCAAACTAGATTAATTAAGCCTGAGACTAAGACATATTATGAGATAACCACAAAATTTACTCCCCAATTAGTCTGCACACTGCTGTAATTCCCCCGTTTATTGTCTTCCTTTAGTCAACTGTTTACGTGGCTGTGACTTACCTGTGGTCAGTCTCAAGGGTTTTCCCAAGTCTTACAGCCAGGCCTGTGTGGTGAGGGCCTGGTCAACCAGGCTGTTGCTGGCTGTACTAGCGCTTCTTAACCAGGGGGACTTTTATCACTTGTGGGTACCAGGTATACTTTGAGGGTACCAGGTATACTTTGTGGGTACCAGGTATACTTTGTGGGTACCAGGTATACTTTGTGGGTACCAGGTATCCTTATGGGTGCCAGGTATACTTTTTGGGTACCAGGTATCCTTGTGGGTGCCAGGTATCTCTTGTTGGGTACCACGTATCCCTGTGGGTGCCAAGGTATCCGTGGATACCAGTACCTGTGAGAATGCCAGGACCGGGAGACCAGGTAGTCTGAATAATCAATAATGAAAACAAAGTAGTAACAATACCAGGCAGACAGTGCTAAGACTATCCAGCCGGCAACAGTGCTAAAATAATCCAACCTTAACTTAGTAATCTCTGTAAATCCTATCCAGAAGTGGAAGCGTGGTACAGACATGATCAATCCAAGAAGGTCTGTGATATCAGACAGGAAAATATTGTGTGCGTAGTGAGAATATCCAGGCTAGGAGGAAGAGTGTTGTAAGAATGATCCAGCAGGAGGCTGTGAGGTTAACTGAATGATCAGGCCTGTAGGCAGAGTGATAGGAATGATCCAGTGCAGGAGTCAGGTGGTAAGAATGATCCGATGTGCAGAGTAATGTAGTGTAAGAATGATCCAAGACAGGAGGAAGGTGGAAGAAGACAGGCCAGAGGCAGGTGTAGAATGAAAACCAGGTTAGGTTCAACGGTGGTAAGCAATGATCCACCAGGAGAAGGTGTAAAAATATCCAAGTAGAGAGAAGGAGAGTAAGAATGATCCAGCCAGGAGAAGGTGTAAGAATGATCCAGAAGAGAAGGGGAAGAATGAAGAAGGAGAAGGGAAGAATGACAGCAGAGAGGGTATTCAGCCAGGAGGAAGGTGGTTTTTAACAAGTCCAGCCACAGAACGTGTGTGATCGCCAGAGGCAATTATATGATCCAGACCAGGAGGAAGGTGGTAAGAATGATCCAGGCCAGGAGGCAGGTGGTAAGAATGATCCAGGCCAGGAGGAAGGTGGTAAGAATGATCCAGACCAGGAGGAAGGTGGTAAGAATGATCCAGGCCAGGAGGAAGGTGGTAAGAATGATCCAGGCCAGGAGGAAGGTGGTAAGAATGATCCAGGCCAGGAGGAAGGTGGTAAGAATGATCCAGGCCAGGAGGAAGGTGGTAAGAATGATCCAGGCCAGGAGGAAGGTGGTAAGAATGATCCAGCCAGAGGAGGTGGTAAGAATGATCCAGCCAGGAGGAAGGTGGTAAGAATGATCCAGGCCAGGAGGAAGGTGGTAAGAATGATCCAGCCAGAGGAAGGTGGTAGAATGATCCAGGCCAGGAGGAAGGTGGTAAGAATGATCCAGTCCAGGAGGAAGGTGGTAAGAATGATCCAGGCCAGGAGGAAGGTGGTAAGAATGATCCAGGCCAGGAGGAAGGTGGTAAGAATGATCCAGACCAGGAGGAGGTGGTAAGAATGATCCAGGCCAGGAGGCAGGTGGTAAGAATGATCCAGACCAGGAGGAAGGTGGTAAGAATGATCCAGACCAGGAGGAAGGTGGTAAGAATGATCCAGGCCAGAGGAAGGTGGTAAGAATGATCCAGCCAGGAGGAAGGTGGTAAGAATGATCCGACCAGAGGAAGGTGGTAAGAATGATCCAGCCAGGAGAAGGTGGTAAGAAGATCCAGCCAGAGGAAGGTGGTAAGAATGATCCACCGAGGAAGGTGGTAAGAATGATCCAGGCCAGGAGGAAGGTGGTAAGAATGATCCAGGCCAGGAGGAAGGTGGTAAGAATGATCCAGGCCAGGAGGAAGGTGAAGAATGATCCAGGCCAGGAGGAAGGTGGAAGAATGATCCAGCCAGGAGGAAGGTGGTAGAATGATCCAGCCGAGGAAGGTGGTAAGAATGATCCAGGCCAGAGGAAGGTGGTAAGAATGATCCAGGCCAGGAGGAGGTGGTAAGAATGATCAGGCCAGGAGGAAGGTGGTAGAATGATCCAGCAGGAGGAGGTGGTAAGAATGATCCAGGCCAGGAGGAAGGTGGTAAGAATGATCCAGGCCAGAGGAAGGTGGAAAATGATCCAGGCCGAGGAAGGTGGAAGAATGATCCAGCCAGGAGGAGGTAAGAATGATCAGGCCGAGAAGGTGGTAAGAATGATCCAGGCAGGAGGAAGGTGGTAAGAATGATCCAGGCCAGGAGGAAGGTGGAAGAATGATCCAGCCAGGAGGAAGTGGTAAGAATGATCCAGCCAGAGGAAGGTGGTAAGAATGATCCAGCCAGGAGGAAGGTGGTAAATGAAGAGGAAGGTGGTAAGAATGATCCAGGCCAGAGGAGGTGGTAAGAATGATCCAGCCAGAGGAGGTGGTAAGAATGATCCAGACCAGGAGGAAGGTGGAAGAATGATCCAGACCAGGAGGAGTGTAAGAATGATCCAGGCCAGGAGGAAGGTGGAAGAATCCAGCCAGGGGAAGGTGGTAAGAATGATCCAGGCCAGGAGGAAGGTGGTAGAAGATCAACCAGGAGGAAGGTGGTAAGAATGATCCAGGCCAGGAGGCAGGTGGTAAGAATGATCAGGACCAGGAGGAGGTGGAAGAATGATCCAGCAGGAGGAGGTGGTAAGAATGATCCAGCCAGAGGAAGGTGGTAAGAATGATCCACCGGAGGAAGGTGGTAAGAATGATCCAGGCCAGGGGAAGGTGGTAAGAATGATCAGGCCAGGAGGAAGGTGGAAGAATGATCAGGCCAGGAGGAAGGGGTAAGAATGATCCAGGCCAGGAGGAAGGTGGAAGAATAGGCCAGGAGGAAGGTGGTAAGAAGATCCAGGCCAGGAGGAAGGTGGTAAAAGATCCAGCAGGAGGAGGTGGAAGAAGACCAGGGAGGAAGGTGGTAAAGACCGAGGAGGAAGGTGGTAAGAATGATAGCCAGGAGGAAGGTGGTAAGAATGATCAGCCAGGAGGAAGGTGGAAGAATGATCCAGCCAGGAGGAAGGGTAAGAATGATCCAGGCCAGGGGAAGGTGGAAGAAGATCCAGGCCAGGAGGAAGGTGGTAAGAAGATCCAGGCCAGGAGGAAGGTGGTAAGAATGATCCAGGCCAGGAGGAAGGTGGAAGAAGATCCAGCCAGGAGGAAGGTGGTAAGAATGATCCAGGCCAGGAGGCAGGTGGTAAGAATGATCCAGACCAGGAGGAAGGTGGTAAGAATGATCCAGGCCAGGAGGAAGGTGGTAAGAATGATCCAGACCAGGAGGAAGGTGGTAAGAATGATCCAGACCAGGAGGAAGGTGGTAAGAATGATCCAGGCAGGAGGGGAAAGAATGATCCAGGCCAGGAGGAAGGTGGTAAGAATGATCCAGGCCGGAGGAAGGTGGAAAAGATCCAGACCAGGAGGAAGGTGGTAAGAATGATCCAGGCAGGAGGAAGGTGGAAGAATGATCCAGGCCAGAGGAGGTGGTAAATGATCCAGACCAGGAGGAAGGTGGTAAGAATGATCCAGGCCAGGAGGAAGGTGGTAAGAATGATCCAGACCAGGAGGAAGGTGGTAAGAATGATCCAGGCCAGGAGGAGGTGGTAAGAATGATCCAGACCAGGAGGCAGGTGGTAAGAATGATCCAGACCAGGAGGAAGGTGGTAAGAATGATCCAGACCAGAAGGAATTTGGTAATAATGATCCAGACCTGAAGGAATGTGGTAAGAATGATCCAGACCAGGACACAGGGTACACATGATGCTGGTGAACAATGTTCAGTAGGAACATTATACAGAGGCTGAACAATGTAAAACAGAGATTGTCTGGTCTTAGCACAGATATAATTGAGAGATCTGACAAGGGGGTTGTTGAGGTGGTCTGGCCACTTAGAAAGGGTGTTGTTGAGGTGGTCTGGCCACTTAGCAAGGGGGTTGTTGAGGTGGTCTGGCCACTTAGCAAGGGGGTTGTTGAGGTGGTCTGGCCACTTAGCAAGGGGTTGTTGAGGTGGTCTGGCCACTAGAAGGGTGTTGTTGAGGTGGTCTGCCACTAGCAAGGGGTTGTTGAGGTGGTCTGGCCACTTAGCAAGGGGTTGTTGAGGTGGTCTGGCCACTTAGCAAGGGGGTTGTTGAGGTGGTCTGGCCACTTAGCAAGGGGGTTGTTGAGGTGGTCTGGCCACTTAGCAAGGGGGTTGTTGAGGTGGTCTGGCCACTTTGCAAGGGGGTTGTTGAGGTGGTCTGGCCACTTAGCAAGGGGGTTGTTAAGGTGGTCTGGTTACTTAGCAAGGGGGTTGTTGAGGTGGTCTGGCCACTTAGCAAGGGGGTTGTTGAGGTGGTCTGGCCACTTAGCAAGGGGGTTGTTGAGGTGGTCTCACACTTAGCAAGGGGGTTCTTGAGGTGGTCTGGCCACTTAGCAAGGGGGTTGTTGAGGTGGTCTGGCCACTTAGCAAGGGAGGACCAAAATAAGATGAAATATGGGATGTATAATTATGTGGTGAATAGAAGGAGGTGTAGGGGCTTTCCAGGAGCGGTTGAAGGAGGGGTTGAAGGAAGGGTTGGAAGAAGGGGTTGAAGGAGGGGTTGAGAGGTTGAAGGAAGGTGGAAGAAGGGGTTGAAGGAGGTTGAAGGAAGGGTGGAAGAGGAGGTTGAAGGAGGGGAAGGAAGGTTTGGAAGGAGGTGAAGGAGGGTTGAAGGAAGGTTGGAAGAGTTAAGGAGGGTTGAAGAGGATGAAGAAGGTTGGAAGGAGGTTGAAGGAGGTTGAAGGAAGGTTGGAAGGAGGGTTGAAGGAAGTGGTTGACAGGAGGGGTTGAAGGAGGTTGAAGGAAGGGTTGAAGGAGGGATTGAAGAAGGGTTGAAGGAGGTTGAATGAGGTTGAAGGAGGGGTTGAAGGAAGGGTTGGAAGGAGGGGTTGAAGGAGGGGTTGAAGGAAGGGTTGAAGGAGGGGTTGAAGGAGGGGTTGAAGGAAGGGCTGGAAGGAGGGGTTGAAGGAAGGGTTGAAGGAAGGGTTGAAGGAGGGGTTGAAGGAGGGGTTAAAGGAAGGGTTTGAAGGAGGGGTTGAAGGATTGGTTGAAGGAAGGGTTGAAGGAGGGGTTGAAGGAGGGGTTGAAGGAGGTTTAAAGTACTAGGCAGCTTACAGGTATATGTGACCTTGTTAGATCCGCTTAAGTGGAGGCAAGTAGATTTAAATGTTTGACGTGCTGTTGGAGTGCGAGCATTGGCATTTCTAATGATGGGAGTCGGGAAAACAAGATAGCCGGACTCGAGTCCTGGCGGTAGAGAGTAGTTCCGGCACCCTGAAGGATGAACGGGGATTCTGCACTTTAAAAGCTCATTGAATAATGAGATTCTTAACCTCCGGGAAAGACATCTAGGGACCGAGTGATGATGAACGCATTTTCTTCTCTGAGTCAACATACGTTAGTGAGTCGTATCCCTGAACGAAGCTGCTTGGATTTCCTACTCTATTTCTGCAACATTGCAAGCTGATGATGATGTGCTGTTTGCAATATGAAGGAAAGGCCTAGAGCTATCATTCAACTCCCCCTGTAGTTGTTTTGCACACACACGTATATATACATCTCTCTCTCTCTTCTCTCTCTATCTCTCTCTCTCTCTCATATATATATATATAT